>ML261595.1:0-11481 GCA_005239495.1 Nicotiana undulata | reverse complement strand
AAAAAAAAAAGGTAAAATAGACTTCTTCTTTTTTTGCGGGGGTGGGTGGGAGTGGGGATCGGGTGGGTGGAGAGGTAGTAGGGTGGGTGGTAGCGAAAAAACTAAAATTTGAAAAGAAAAAAAAGCCTTTGTTGAGAAGGAGTTTTGAAAAATATTTTCCTTTAATTGGAAGAAAATAAATTCATAAAAGAAAATATTCTTCAAAACATTTAAGTCAATCAAACATAAAATAATTGAAAAATATTTTCCTTCGTTCCAAACACACCCTAAATTTGTAATTTCAAATACGAGCAGCAATTTTTTTCATGATGACAGCTTACTAACTGCAATGACCAAGTTGTTAATTCAAAGTAGAAGATGATCACTTTTTGTAAAATTTTAATAATTAAATTAGAGGACTAGAATAGTCACATCAGTTTTTCGACCAAAATATATATTTTTCAGTCACTTTTATATTTTTGTTAACTAGGCTATAATGACTTTTATGTTACAAAGATAAAAATGATTTTTATGGTCCATAGCTTAACTTGAATGCCCATTGATGAAATTTACCATGCGACAAAAGTATATTTGTGCAACTTTCTTAGTACAAAAATTTGGAAATAAAATAACATGGAGGACTATCGGGGGATTTGCATCTGTACTCGTTTTTTGTGTCACGTTTTAACTTATACTCACTTTGTAAAAAAAATTGCAAGCGTAACCATTTTTCCACATAACTTCAGCATACGGGGCTGAAGTAGCAAAGGTAATCACACCAAATTTCAACATTCTAGTAGACGGGCCTAAAGTTTTTATTTTGTAACTGGCAAACTTCAGCTCTAGAGCTGAAGTTTTTGTCTTTGAAACTGGCGAACTTCAGCTCTAGAGCCGAAGTTTTTGTCTTTGTAACTGGGGAACTAGAGCTGAAGTTTTTGTTTTGTAACTGGGGAACTTCAGCTCTAGAGCTGAAGTTTTTGTCTTTGTAACTGGGGAACTTCAGCTCTAGAGCTCAAGTTTTTGTTTTGTAACTGGGGAACTTCAGCTCTAGAGCTGAAGTTTTTGTCTTTGTAATTGGAAAACTTCAGCTCTAGAGCCGAATCTTTTATTTTGTATTTGATTAACTTCAGCATATTTGACATTTTAATATATGAGTTTAATACATCAATTCATCACCGAAAATTGGAAAAAGCTAAATGCAATGCCACAAGGAAAAAAACTAGAATTTAGCCTAGAAGAGATTCAACATTCAGACCACTGGCTCGGCACTTACTTAGTACATGGGGTCGATTGTACTGATACTACACTCTACACTCTTTTGTGCAGATACATGTACTAGCCGTTAGTAGAGTTTACTAGAGCAGTTGTTCATTCATTTGGAGACACGAGGTATATCTGCCGGCGTCCGCAGATCCCGAGAGTCTTCTCCTATTTCCATAAATGCTGTTTTATTTTATTCAGAACAGTTACCTTATTTCTTTCCGCCCATTATTTGTAGTATTCTTTAGTAATTGGTGGATTGTGACACCAGACTCTGGGGTAGTCTTAGAGTTATTTATATACTTAGTTTGTGGTTCGTTTGAATTAAGTGCTTATTATTTTATATTTGGAGTATTTCATTGGAAATCATTTAAATTAAGTTTACTTTAAATTTATTTATTTATGCTTAAGTAATTAATTAAGGAAATTAGTTAATCGCCTTCTAACATTGGGCGCCATCACAATCCCTAAGGTTGGGAATTTGGGTCGTGACACTCAATCTGTTGAGAATGTCGACAAAGACGTGATTGGCCAAAATGGCAAGAATCAATCCAATCAGAGTTGCATTCACTTGCAAAACGTGAAGTTTTTGGGCCTGTAGTCCAAACACCTAATGGTGTTAAGCCTGTTGGCTATAAATGGGTATTTGTACGCAAGAGGAATGAGAACAATGAGGTACAAAGATATAAGGCATACCTTGTTGCACAAGAATTTTCACAAAGGTCTGATGTCGATTATGAAGAGACATATTCACCCATTATGGATGCTATAACGTTCCGTTATCTCATTAGTTTTGTTGTCCATGAAAAGCGTGACATGCATTTAGTGGATGTGGTTACCACCTACCTTTATGGCTCACTTGGTAATGAGATATACATGAAAATTTCTGAGGGATTTAATATGCCTAACGCACATAATTCAAAATTTTGGGAAAAAATTTCAATCAAATTGCAAAGATCTTTGTATGGTCTAAAGCAATTAGGACGTATGTAGTATAATCGTCTTAGTGAGTATTTATTAAAGGAAGGTTATATGTAACGACCCAGTCGGTCGTTACGTAGAACTTGCATTAAAATTACTGTTATCGACTTGTCATAGGTTGGTTATACTGTTCTTGATGTGTTAGAGTTGGTCGGCTCGGAATCGGAATGGTTGTGGTGAGAATTTAGCCATTTAGTCTTAAAAATAGCCTTAAAATGGGAAAAAGTCAACGGAGGGTTGACTTATTGGTAAACGACCTCGAAATTCGGATTTTATGGCTCGGATAGCTTTGTTAGGTGATTTGGGACTTAGGAGTGTGTTCGGAATATTTTTGTGATGTCTTGTGTAGAATTAGGCTTGAATTGGTTAAAATGAGTTTTTGGTGATTTCTGGTCAGCAGTGGAAAATAGTCTATCGGGGTCGGAATGGAATTTCGAAAGTTACAACAAGTTCGAAATGTCATTTTGTATATGTCCGCAAAATTTCATGTCAATCGGACTTGTTTTGGATAGTTTCAGTATCGTTGGTGGATTTTAGAAATTTCAAAGTTCTTAGGCTTGAATCCGATGTGATTTTAGTGTTTGGATGTTATTTTTAGTGTTTTAAGAATTCAACTAAGTTTGAACGATGCTATTGGATATGTTGGTAAATTTGGTTGGGGTCCTGAGGGGCTCGGGATTGATTTCGGGTGGTTAACGGGCATTTTTGGCCTTAGGAATCTGCTGAAAAATCTGGTGTGTTGTTGCTGGTGTCCTTGTACGCGATCGCATGGATATATTCGCAATCGCGTAGCTTGTTGGTGGCAAGGGTGAAATTGTTCTTCGCGGTCGCATAGAAGAATCTAGAGTGGCAGCGAGGCAATTGAAATTACTCTATGCGATTGCATAGAGCTGGTCGCGATCGCATAGGTTAGGAGGTTTAAGCATCGCGATCGCAGGGCATATGTTGCGATCGCAGTGAATAGAATTGGGGGTCAGTGAGTTTGCTCTTCGCGATCGCGTGGGTCCTTCCGCGATCACGATTAAGGAATCCCTGGGCAATATTAAATTAAACCCTCCGCGACCATTAGACCTTTTAACCCCATTTTTGAACGGGAAAAGAGTTTGGAGGCGATTTTGAAGAGGGAAAATCAGTGTTCTTCATAGAGGTAAGTATTTCGGACCTTAAAACTCGATTATAGGTGATTAAGGAACATAATCTCAGTGTTTAATTCATGAAAATCAGTAAAAAAAGGTGGGATTAGGGATTGAGATTATGATCCTTCCATGGATGATTTGAGGGGTCAAACGAACTCCGATTTTAGTTCTTTATATGTACGGACTCGTGAGATGATGAAGAACATTTTGGTATAAAATTTGTCGAGTTCCGATACGCGGGCTCGGGAGTCGGGTTTTGGCTAATTTCGGATTTTGAGCTAAAATTGGTATTTTTCAATTGAAATTCATTCCTTAAGCATAATTTGATGATAAAAATCTGATCTTGATAGATTTGGAGCACTCGGAAGTTGATTAGAGAGGAAAGCGCATTGCGGAGTAGCTTTTCGGGCTAGTTTGAGGTAAGTAATGTCTTTAAATCCTGTCCTGAGGGTATGAAACCCCGGACCTTGCATCCTTTCACGGATTTTGGAATGCAAGGATTTGAACTTTGGAAATATATTCCCTACTTGGGAAACTATTGAGTTGCGAAACCGATTTTTAATCATATGCTTAATAATATTGATATATATATTTTGATATGATTTGGGTTGTAAGCCATGTTTGGGGCCTAGTGCCGATTTGTTTACCCCTTGGGGGCTGTTTTTACTATTTTCCTCACTTGATATGTAATAATTTTCACTCAGTCTTTTTTTGATAATTGTTTTGACACTCAGAGTATTTTTTATACTATTTCTTGAAATTGAAACACTGTTTTTGGGTCGAGAATCCGGTATATTTATGGCATGAAGGGCAAGTTGAGAGTGTCTGACTGAGTGAGGCTGCGGGCCTATATTGTGAGGTTGTTATGATATGAGTGAGGTTGCGGGCCTATATTGTGAGTGATTTATGCCATGATGTGGCTTGTTATAGAGCTTGGGCTGTAGGAGCCCCTCCGGAGTCTGTACACACCCCCAGTGAGCGCAGGTACCTAATGAGCGATGTTGCCCGCAGGGCTGATACTGAGTGATTGCGAGGTTGCCTGATGGGCTAATATTGAGTGACAGTGAGGTTGCATGATGGGCTTATACTGAGTGACTGTGAGGTTGCATGATGAGATAATATTGAGTGACTGTGAGGTTGCCTGATGGGCAGATATTGAGATTGTTATGAGAAATGATTTTGGCCCGAGGGGCAGATTTACGATGATTTTACTGAGTTTTGAACTATGATTCACTTCGTTTCCAAACTGATTTTTACTGAGAGTTTTACAGAGATATATATTGAAATTATACTTGTTTCAAGGGATTTTTGGAAATTGGTTTTCGAACTTATTATTTGATGAATACTTTATGGTGACTTGGTGTTTTTACTGGTTTTGTGAATTGGTGTATCTGTGCTGCGTGTTTTATATTTTTTAGACTGCGATTTATTTTTATTACTACTGAGTTGGCGTACTCATCATTACTCCCTGTGCCTCTGTGCACAGATCCAGGTACCGATTTGGAGCAGTAGCTATCTTGTTCGTTAGCAGCAGCTTTGCGGGATTTCGAGGGAGCTGTCTAGCGTCCACAACTTCTCCATTTCCCTTCCTTATTTAGCTCTAACATTTCATTCCTAGACTTTATTCAAGACATTAGTAGAGTTAGTTTTATTTCGTAGATGCTCGTGACCATGTTGACTCCAGTCTTGGGAGGTGTTGGTTAGAGTTGTTTAGACTATTATTGGGGCGCTAAGACTTAAAGAATTTATTTTATGCTTGTTTACTGTTTATTATCGAAATGCGAATTATTATGATAGAACAAATGTGTAGTAATGTGAGGGTTGGCTAGCCTAGTTCCACGGTAGGCGCCATCACAGTCTGTTAGGATTTGGGGTCGTGACATTATATAAATGATGCCATTTGTCCATGTGTTTTTATAAAGCAAAATAACATCAGAAATTGTTGTACTTGCCGTATATGTTGATGACATGAACGTTATTGGAACTCCTATAGAACTCCAAAAGGAAATTGATTATTTAAAGAAAGAATTCGAGATGAAAGATCTCGGAAAGACAAAATTATGTCTTGGTTTGCAAATTGAACATTTAGCAAACGGAATTTTTGTTCATCAATATGCCTACATAGAAAAGGTACTGAAACGGTTTTACATGGATGGAGCACATACATTAAATACTCCGATGGTTGTTCGATCACTTGATCTGAATAAGGATTCATTCCGACCTCAAGAAGATAATGAAGAGTTACTTGGTCCTGAAGTACCATATCTTAGTGTAATTGATGCACTAATGTATCTTCCCAACACTACAAGGCCTGACATAACTTTTTTCAGTTAATGTCTTAGCAAGATATAGCTATGCTCCTACAAGGAGACATTGGAATGGAATCAAACACATATTATGGTATCTAAAAGAGACTACCGATATGGGATTATTTTATGGCAATAATTGCAGTCCCGATCTTGTGGGTTATGCCGATGCTGGGTTTTTATCTGACCCACACAAGGCTCGATCTCAAACAGGCTATGTGTTTACATGTGGAGGCACTGCCATATCTTGGCGATCGACTAAGCAATCGATCGTGGCTACTTCATCTAATCATGCTGAGATAATTTCTATTCATGAAGCAAGTCGACAATGTGTGTGGTTGAGGTCTATAATACATCTTATTCGAGGCAAATGTGGTTTGAAGTGTGATAAACTACCCACGATTTTGTATGAAGACAATGCAGCATACATAACCCAATTGAAAGGAGGATTCATAACAGAAGATAGGACAAAACATATTTCACCAAAGTTATTTTTCACACATGATCTTCAAAAGAATGGTGATATCAATGTGCAACAGATTCGTTCAAGTGATAATATGGCTAGTTTGTTCACAAAATATCTACCGACATCAGCCTTTGAGAAGCTAGTGTACAAGATTGGGATGCGAAGTCTCAAGGATGTGAATTGATGCTCTCATCAGGGAGAGTTAGTGCGCGTTGCACTCTTTTTCCCTTACAATGTTTTGTCCCACTGGGTTTTCGATTTTTAACGAGGAAACCAAAAGGCGTATTTTTAAACATGTGTACTCTTTTTCCTTTTCTAGAAATTTTTTTTCCGTTGGGTTTTATTTTAGTTAAGGTTTTAACGAGGCACATCATTTGTTGAATATACATTCAAAGGGGGTGTTATAAATAGAATTCTATTTATGGTGAATGTATATATTCTAGAGAGATTCTAGGGTTTGTTACTTGGTGGCTAAGTCATTTTTCCCCTATAAATAGAGGGGTTTTATTCCATTGTAATTCATCCCAAAATTCAATAAGAATTCCCTCTCTCTTTCTCTGCAATATTGTTCTTCTTCTTTTATTGTTTCATAACATAAATCAATATATTTCACATTCGAAATCCACGAAAAACGAATAAAATATGAGGTGATATACATATAAATATATCTACTTTAAGCCAAATAAAAGCTATCCCACACTTGCAGATGCTAATACTTTTAAATTACAAGTTAGGAACAATGGATTGTTGGGGTCGAAATAATATGGTGCGTGCGAAAACTAACAATATAAAGCTTGGTGGACGATAAATCATGATGACAAAAGAAAAATATACTAAACTAAGCATAATAATGTATAATGGTTTGGTCAATTGATCTACATATGATAAAACTAATATAAAAGAAGAAAAACTATCAAGAGAAAAATCTCCCCCTAAGCAAAACTTTGTAATGACTACATTGTGGATAATTTTTGTGTTTGTGTACTTGTGAGTAGCAGAAATCCTTAATTTATAGATGTGCAAAACTTGTCTTCCAAGAAAAGGATAAGACATATTAAGGAGATTTAATCCTTTTAGGAGTCTTTTTCCATTCCTTCAAGAAAGAGAGTCCTAATAGATTAGAAATTCAGGGGAAATCCTAACAATCTCCCCTTGGCCTGAATTTGTCACGACCTCAAATCCTAACAGGCCGTGATGGCACCTATCGTGGAACTAGGCTAGCCAACCATCACATTACTACGCTTTTGTTCAATTATAACATCTCACAATTTAACAATAAGCATGCAACCAAGCATAGAATAATATAGTTACGTCTTAACGTCCCAATAATAGTCCAACAAACCTCCCAAGAATTGGAGTTAATAGTCATGAGCATCTAAGAATAAGTAACTCTAACTCTGCTAAAACTATAATATATGTCTCTAAATCAAATACTGAAACTAAATAAGGAAGGGAAGTGGAGAAGTTGTGGACGCTGGACAGCTACCTCGAAATCCCGTGAATCTAGAACTACAAGTAAGGGTAGCTACTGCTCTAGATCGGTACCTGAATCTGTGCACAGAGGCACAGGGAGTCTTTATGAGTACGTCAACTCAGTAGTAATGAAAATAAATCACAGTCTGAGTAATATAAACACACAGAGCAGATACACAATTCCACAAACCAGCAAAACACCAAGTCACCATATAGTATTCATCAAATAATAAGTTCGAAATCAGTTTCCAGAAAACCTTTGGAAACATGTGTAATATCAGTATATCTCAGTAGAGTTCTCAGTAAAGGCCAGTTTGAAAACGAAGTAATTCATAATTCGAAAACTTAGAAAAACAATCATCATAAATCTGCCCCTAGGGCCAAAATTATTTCTCGTAACGGTGGCCCCTCAGGCACTCTCTCAATCACTCAGTAACAATCATCACTCAGTATCATCATCACTCAGTATCAGCCCGCGGGCAATCATCATCACTCTATCGGTACCGGCGCTCACTGGGGGTGTGTTACAGACTCCGGAAGGGCTCCTACAGCCCAAGCGCAATAATAACATAAGGCCTGGAAGCCTTCTCACCTCTCTCATAAGGCCTGGAAGCCTCCTCACAATATAGGCCTTAAAGCCTCACTCAGTCAGACACTCTCAATTTTCCCTTAGGCCATAAACATATCGGGTTCTCGACCCCAAACAACGTTTCATTTTTCAATAAATAGTATCAAAATACTCTGAGTGTCAAAATAATTTATCAGAAAAAGACTGAGCGTAAAATCATAGCATATCAGTGAGGAAAATATAGTAAACACAACCCTCAAAGGGTAAACAAGTCGACACTAGGCCCCAAACATGGCTTACAACCCAATTCACATCATAATAAAATAATACTAATTTAAGCATAGGCTTAGAAATTGGTTTCGCAACTCAATAGTCACCTAGATAGGAAAGATGTTTCCAAAGTTTCCACCTTTTCATTTCAAAACCCGTGAAAGGGTGCATAGTCCGGGTTTCATACCCTCAGGACAGGATTTAAAGACATTACTTACCTCAAAACTAGTCCGGAATTATTCCGCAATGCGCTTACCTCTCGAATAAACCTCCGAAGGCTCCAAATCTACCAACTTCATATTTTTATCATCAATATGTGCTTAAGGAACGAATTCCAATTGAAAGATATCAAATTTAGCTCAAAAATCTGAAACCGGTCAAAACCCGACCCCCAGAACCGCGTCCCGAAACTCAGAAATTTTTATACAAAAGTGTTCTTCGTTCTCTCATGAGTCCGTACATATAAAGAACACCAAAATTGGAGTTCGTTTAACCTCTCAAATCGACCCCTAAATGTCTCATAATCTCAAGCCCTAAAACCCAATTTTCTACTGATTTTCCATGAATTTACACTGGTTTTATGTTCGATAATCACCTATAATCGAGTTTTAATGATAAAAATACTTACCTCTATAAAGAACAAGGATTTCCCTCTTCAAAATCGCCCCCAAGAGCTTTTTTCCGTACAACAATGGTGTAAAAAGGGGTTTAAGTCGCGGAGGAAATATTTAAATACTGCCCAGTGATTAATGAACTGCGATCGCAAAAGTTCTCACGCGATCGCGAAGAACAAACATCTCCAGCCCTCATTTTACTCATTGCGATCGCGGTATAAGCCACGCGATCGCGACTCAATAAGTCCTTAACTCACGCGATCGCAACCTCACTCACGTGATCGCACTGTTCCGTTTACCAAATGTACGCGATCGCACTCCAATACACGCAATCGTGATGCACAAACTCGCCTTACCCTCATAGTACTCTACGCGATCGCGACCTTAGTCCCGCGATCGCGGTACCTACGCTGCTCAACCTCTGCGATCGCGGACGCCTTTATGCGATCTCAGAGAATAAAAATGCTGCCCCTCATGATTGAACTACGCGATCGCGACCCTCCCTACGCGATCGCAGAGAGTAAAAGCGTGCTGCACAAAAAAACCAGAAAACCAGCTCTTTCTTTAAGTCCAAAAATGCCCGTTAACCACCCGAAATCAATCCCGAGTCCCTCGGGACCCCAACCAAACTTACCAACATATCCCATAACATCATTCAAACCTAGTTGAACTCTCAAAACACCAAAACTTACATCAAAACCCCAAATTCTCACCGGATTCAAGCCTAAGGACTTTGATACTTCTAAAATTCACCAACGATGCCGAAACTATCCAAATCAACTCCGATTGACCTGAAATTTTGCAGACAAGTGCAAAATGACATTATGAACCTGCTCCAACTATCAGAATTCCATTCCGACCCCGATAGCCTATTTTCTACTGGCTACCGGAAATCACCAAAAACTAACTTTCGCCAATTCAAGCCTAATTCTACACCGGACATCACAAATTATTCGGAACACACTCCTAAGTCCCAAATCACCTAACGAAGCTATCCGAGCCATAAAATTTGCATCCCATCATTTACCAATAAGTCAACTCTCAGTTGACTTTTCCAACTTTAAGGCTATTTTTAAAGACTAAGTGACTAATTTCTCATTATAACCATTCCAATTTCAAGCCTACCAACTCTAACACATCAATAACAGTATTTATAATATAAATTCTACGGAACGACCGGCCGGGCCGTTACAGAATTTTATTGACAAAGTTGATTCACCTTATTCACATAATCTTCATCACTGTTGTTTGCCATGATTAAAAATCGGTATAGGTTAAAAATCTTGGTATTGGTTAAAAGAAGCCTAAGTATGGGTTAAAAGGAGCCCACGTGTTAAGAATAAATATGGGGTAAAAAAGCTCATGCATTAAAAAGAAGCGTGAGTTAAACTGGCACTGGAACTCATGCGTTGCAAGTAGGCATGACTTAAAACTGGCATTGGTTAAAAGCGGCCGAAATATGGTTTAGAAAGAGTTTTATTCCCATAAATATGAAACAACAGGCGTCTTGAATACAGTTGTGATTGTAAATTTATCTCCACATGTAGCATGTTGAATAAATTTTCATTATCGTTGTAAGGACCCGACCGGTCATTTTTGCGTATTAGGGCCCCATTCCCCTAAATGAGGATTCCCATAGCGGCTTCATGTGGTTTATGACTTGCGGGGATGGGTGGTTCGGGATTTTGAAGTGTTTAGAGTGCTATAGGAACACTTGGTTCCTTAAGGATGGACTTTTTGGCCAAGTTTGACTTCGGTCAATATTTTGAGCAAACGACCTCGAAATTGAGTTCTGATAGTTCCATCAGCTTCGTATGATGATTTCGGACCTGGGTGTGTGTTCGGAACAGGTCTTCAATGACCCGGGAGCATTTCGGCGCCCAATATAGAAATAAGAATTTCCTTAAGTTTGAAATTTGGTTTGGAATGTGATTTTATGTTATCAAGATCCGAATAGAATTCCGAGACCGGGAATAGTTCCGTTATGTCATTTATGACTTGCCTGCAAAATTTGGTGTCATTCCGAGTAGTATAGTTTGGTCCGGCGCATTGTTATAGAAATCAAGAACTTGAAGTTCTTAAGTTATGATTCTAGGGGTTTTGGGGTGTGATTTTGAGTTTTAGCGTTGTTTTGAGTGTTCCGAAGGCTCGAGCGAGTCTGTATTATTATTTGGGACTTGTTGGAATATTTGGATTGGGGCTCGGGTGGGCCCAAGTGCCTCTCGAGCACCAAACGGGGCTAAAAACCAGATGATGCAACTGCTGGTGCACCTGATCTGATGTGACCGCAGGTGCGGTTGCCCAGTTGCAGGTGCGGGACTGATACACTCAAATTATACTTCTAAAATAGTGTAAAGCGGTCGTAGTCAAATATAATAACCCAACAAGTTTGGGGTCGAATCCCACAGAGAACAATATGAGGGCGTTA
>ML261594.1:77823-131068 GCA_005239495.1 Nicotiana undulata | reverse complement strand
CACAGTGTTAGGTGGGTAGGGGGTCTCAGATGCTCTAAGCGATCGCAACATATGCTCCACGATTGCAGTGATGTGATTCTAGAAGCGCTGTGATCGCACTCTACCCTTCGCGATCGTAGTAGCTTAGCCCAGCGTACCCTGCGATCGCATGACTCCTTCTGCGATCGCGTTTCACCAACCAGGTCCAACTCCGCGATCGCATTCCTATCTCCGCGATCGCATAGGGTAATTTTGCCCAGTGATTTTATTAAGTCCAAAACAGAACCTTATACGGGATTTTGTCATTCTTCACCCCTTTCTTCTTCCTCAAACCTCCATAACCGAGAATCAAGCTCCCCAACCTCCATAACTCCATAGGTAAGTGCTCTTGATCTCGTTTCCTCTTAATTTATTCAATTAATCACTAAATTCTAGGCCTAAAAACATGGAAACTAAGGTAGAAATTGAGGGAAATGGGTAGAACCTAGGTTTTTGGATTTTTGGGTGATTCAACCCCAATTTGGGGTCGAATCTTAAAACAAATTGTATATTCTTATTCGTGGGGTTATGGGTGATCGGGTTTTGGTCCGAACCTCGAGTTTCGACCACGTGGGCCCGGGGTCAAATTTTGGAATTTTAGGAAGAATGATTAGAAATGGATAGTTAGACTATGGGTTTGATTCATTGAGTCATTATTGATATACTTGAGTTAAATATGTCTAGATAATACCATTTCGGAGCCAGATTATAAAGGAAAGACGGTGTCAGAGGGTTGATCGCTCTATTTTTGGACCCGAGGTAAGTGTCTTGCCTAATTTTGGTGAGGGAATAGGTATTATTTGCTATGTGCTAAGTGAATATCATGTTCATTGCATAGGTGAGGTGACGAGTACCTATGCAATGTGTGTCAAGCATGCCCGTGAGTCTATTTTGATAGAAATTGCAGTATTTCTTCCATGTTTAGTATATTATGAGATTGTCTTTACTTGGTAATTTATTCTTGATTGAAAGTATTGGCTATTGAGTTTGAGAAGTGTTGATACGAATGGTAATACAAGTGTAGAGTACGTGATTGAGGTAATTGGTTATAGCTGAGACCCTTGCCGGGCATTTCTTGAGTTACTACTTGATGTTTCCCCCTTGCCGGGTGTTCTGAATTGCTTATTTCCACTATGCTGTACTCCTTGCCATTTATCTGTTATTGTTTGGTGAGGAAGAGTGTAAAGCACGAAGGGTGATGCCGTGTCATGATACTTGATTTCATTGCATAGTGAGGAAGAGTGTAAAGCACGAAGGGTGATGCCGTGCCATGATTTTATTGATTATAAGCACGAAGGTAAATGCCGTGCCATGATTTTATTGATTATAAGCACGAAGGTAAATGCCGTGCCATGATTTTATTGATTATAAGCACGAAGGTAAATGTCGTGCCATGATTCATTGTACATTGCATTGTGAGGAAGAGAGTAAAAGCACGAAGGGTGATGCCGTGCCATTATTTACTTTTCCGACATTTATATTGTTTCGTTGTCGATTATGTTGGATTCTTCTCTCTGGATTACTTTTATTTCTGACATTTATATTGTTTCGTTGTCGATTATGTTGGATTGTTTCTCTGGATCACTTCTATCTGTCGATGTGACTGCTTTATTTCACTTGTCCCCCCTTTACTGCTCCCGTATCCCCTACTTGCCGGTTTATCTCCTGCCTTGTGTTATTTCCTGTTACCTGCTGTAGAATAGGACAGGTTATCGTTAATGTCAAGTCTAGCCTCGTCACTACTTCGGCCGAGGTTAGGCTTGGCACTTACTCAGTACATGGGGTCGGTTGTACTGATACTACACTGCACTTCCTTGTGTTGTGCAGACCCTGCTACCGGACCCCGTGGAGCGTTCTGAGGGAGATACCTTCAGTCCACGTCAGAGCTTCGAGGTATACACTGGCGTTCGTGGATCCCGAGGCTTCTTTCCTTTACCGCTTCATTGTCTTTCTCCTTATTTTCAAGACAGTGTTGTATTTTCATTTCCAGACTTGTATTTAGTATTCCAGTAGCTAGTCCGTGAGACTGTGACACCCCGGTTTTGGGATTGTACGTTGTAGATGCCTTATCATTTCATTTTGAGTTTTTCTAAGATAATATTATTATTTTTCTGTTGTGAAACAATGGAAGTGATCTGGAATGTTCAGTAAAGTTTTGTTTTCAGTAAAGTTTTGAGAGTTACTAGTGTGGGATGTTTCTTTTTATAAAGTGGGACATTAATGAATTCGAGAAATGTTCAGTAGAGGTTGGAAGGTTGAGTGATTTTATTACTGTTATGTTATGGTTACAAATGTCAAAGTGTTGTGTACGTTGGCTGGCCTAGCGGGTCCAACGTTAGGCGCAGTCACGGCCTAAAAGGTGGGATTTTGGGTCGTGACACGTTTCTTTATATTGTTGATGATGATTTTATTTGTTGACTCAGTTTGACCATTAGCCACGGGGTGGTATGGTGTTTAAGTGATCCGTTTGATTTGCCAGCTTTCAAAGAAGTCTGTGATTTGAGACCTATGAATTGTGGGCCATTATCACACACGATTTCCTTCGAGATTCCAAAGCGGCATATTATGTTTCGCCATAAGAAGCTTTTAAATTCCTTTTCTCGCACCTATTTGAATGTTTCTGCATCTACCCATTTTGTGAAATAATCGGTAAGTACGAGTAGAAATCGTATCTGTCGTACGGTGCCATTCTGCAAAAAATTAAGAATTTCGTTTCTCCAATCCCAGGTTAAATTGTTGAAAGTTACCTCATTTCTGTCCTGGTCGATCGCTGAATGGAATAGATGAACGACAATTGCATTGTCTTTGTTTGTTACTTCTGTGACTACTGCGAGGTTAGCCAATGCATTTGCATCTACATTTTCCTCCCTAGGTATTTGTATTGCCTTCCATGTTATAAATTGTCTTACGAGCTCTCGTGCCTTTTCCAGATACTGTTGCATCCGAGTCTCTCGAGCAATGTAAGTCCCCTGAATCTGATTTACTACCAGTCGGGAGTCGCTGTTAATTACGATTTTCTCGATTGAGAGTTCTCGTGCGAGTTCTAATCCTGAAATGACAGCTTCGTACTCTGCTTCATTGTTAGTTATAGGATAACATTTAATACCCTGTCGTGTCTTCTCACGCGTGGGTGATATTAAGACTATGCCTAAGCCGGCGCCTTTTACATTGGAAGATCCATCAGTAAATAGGGTCCATAGACCTTGATTAGCACCATTAAAGAGTTGTAACTCCTTTTCCACTTCAGGGACAATGTTATTACTAAAGTCAGCAACAAAATCAGCTAATATTTGAGACTTAATTGCAGTCTTAGGCTGATATATTATTTCATGCTCACTTAATTCTATGGCCCACTTCCCTAATCTTCCTGATAGTTCTTGCTTATGCAAAATATTTCTTAAATGATATGAAGTCACAACAGTGATTGGATGACATTGAAAATATGGTCGTAATTTTCTAGATGCCATTATTAAAGCTAAGGCTAACTTTTCTAGATGTGGATATCTGGTTTCAGCATCTAGTAAAGTTTTGCTTACATAATAAATAGGAGATTGTTTACCTTTATCTTCTCTTACCAATACTGCACTTACAACAATTTCTGAGACTGCTAAGTAGATGTACAATCTTTCCCCTTCTTTTGTCCTTGATAGCAACAGAGGTTTTGATAGATAAGCCTTCAGATTCTTGAGGGCATGTTGACATTCTTCAGCCCATTCGAACTGATTCTGCTTTTTGAGGACTGAAAAGAATTTAAAACTTTTTTCGGAACACCTGGAAATAAATCTTCCCAAAGATGCTATTCTCCCCGTTAGTCTTTGAACTTCTTTTTTATTTGTTAGTATATCAGGTATTTCTTCTATAGCTTTAATTTGAGCGGGATTTACCTCTATTCCTCTGTTTGATACAAGGAAACCCAAAAATTTACCTGATTGTACACCGAAAGCGCATTTTTCTGGATTCAACTTCATATTATACCTGCGTAAAATGTCAAAAGTAATAGAAAGGTGCTGGAAATGGTCTTCCGCCCGTGTTGCTTTTACCAGCATATCATCAATGTAAACTTCCATCGTTTTTCCCAGATGTTCCAGGAACATCTTAGTCACTAGCCTTTTATAGGTGGCTCCAGTGTTTTTTAAGCCAAAAGGCATGACTTTATAGCAGTAAGTCCCAATGTTCGTAATGAAGGAGGTTTTTCCCTCGTCTGAGAGATCCATTTTAATCTGATTATAACCAGAATATGCATCTAGAAAGCTTAATAATTCATGACATGCGGTAGCAATTTGATCTATATGTGGTAATGGGAATGAATCTTTGGGGCATGCTTTATTTAAATCAATATAATCTACGCATACCCTCCATTTGTCATTATTTTTAGGTACCACCACAGTGTTAGCTGACCAGTTAGGGTACATTACCTCTCGTATCGAACCAATTTTCAAGAGTTTTTGTACCTCTTCGTCAATCACTTGGTTCTTGAATGGTCCTTGCTTTCTTTTTTCTGCTTAAAAGGTACGAAGGATGGATCTTCATTTAGTTTATGAGTCATCACTTCTGGTGGAATACATGGCATATCTGAGTGGGACCACGCAAAGCAATCTGCGTTAGCCTTTAAATAATCAATTAACGTACCTTTTCGACCGGGGCTCAGCCTCGTGCCTACATACACCTTCTGCTCAGGTTTTTGTTCAAACAATGGAACAGCTTCGAGCTCTTCCGTAGTTGTTTCGATGTATTCGTCTTCTTCTGGTTCATGAATGATGTCTGGTCTGGAGTCTACATCTTTGTGGTCCAACGCATCTTCCGTGGTGACTGGATTCACCTTCTCGTGGGTATCTCCTCTCATACTTGTTTGAACATCTACTTCTGTCGTACCTTTTTGGTCAGTAATTATTTCTGTACCTGTTTGGCCGGTGACATCTGTTTGAAAGATTTCTCTATTTTTCGGTTCTTCCGTCTCTTTTTTGTTATAAAGTGCCGCGGAATTTATATTTCTGGAGGTCTGTTGATCTCCTCTAATTTGTCTGATTCCCTATCCTGATGGGAATTTAATTACCTGGTGTAAGGTGGAGGGTACTTCTTTCATGTCGTGGATCCAAGGCCTTCCCATAATCATGTTATAAGCCATGTCAGTATCAATGACTTGGAATTTTGTGTTCTTAGTTATTCCCTCGGCGTAAGTTCTAAGTTTGATCTCTCCTTTGGTTATCACCGTAGAGTTATAAAACCCTGATATGGATCGTGCCCTTGGGATCACCTGATTTCCCATGAGCATTTCTTCCACGACTCTTAACAAGATGATATTGACCGAACGACCTGGATTAATCAACACTCTTGTAACGTTAGTGTCATGAATGAGTAAGGATATTACCAGAGCATCATTATGGGGAAGCATTAGTCTGCCAAAATCTGCATTCGTCAAAGGTTATGTCATCTTCATCTGGATTTTCTCGAATCCGCTTTCCGTGGGTAATTGTGACCTTTGAGGCTAATTTGCAAATTATTCCGTTCACTTCCTCTCCTCCATGTATCACGTTGACAGTTCTTTTGGAGAAGGAGGCTTTGGGGGCTCCTGCATGTTCTTCATATATGACTGTTTACCTTTATCACTAAACAATTTTGTTAAATAGCCCTGTTTCAATAAGTGTTCTATTTCACCTTGTAAAAATCAGCAATCTGCAGTCCTGTGTCCATGATCATTATGGAACTCACACAAGAAATCTGGGTTTCTTTTATTTGGGTTTGACCGCATTTCTTTGGGCCATTTAACCTTATCTCCCATATTTCTTAGTATTGAAACAAGTTCAGGAGTACTTACATTAAAGGTATGATCCCCAATGCGTGCATTACCTCTAGGTCATTTATCCTGATCCTTTCTGGATTTGGATGAGGATGAGCCCACATCTCTGCTTGGTGGTCTATAATATGACCTAGTGTTTTCGAACCTGGGACGAGTTTCACGCCACGATGGTCCTAAGTAAGGATCGTACCTATTTTTACCTGATCTCTTGTTTGACTCAGAACGTCTGGATCTGGAATGATCTTCATCTCTCGAACGAGCAATGATATCTTCTTCTATTCGAAGTTTAGTACTGTACCTGTTATATACATCATTCCACGTTGTAGCTGGGAATTCTCTTAGACTTTCTTTGAGTCTCCTCGTGGCTTTCGAGCTTTTGTCATTTAGATTACTTGCGAATGCCATGGCTGCCCAGTTATTATGCACCCTGGGTAATTGCATTCTTTCTCGTTGGAACCTGTCTACAAATTCACAGAGTAGTTTCGTGTATCCTTGCTTTATTTTAAATATGTCCTCCATTCTTTTCTCGACTTTCTGTGCTCCAGAGTGTGCTTTTATGAAAGAATCTGCAAGCTCAGCAAAAGAATCAATAGAATTTTTAGGGAGAAGAGAATACCAAGTTAGAGCTCCTTTGGTAAGTGTTTCTCCGAATGTTTTGACAAGGACTGACACAATCTCGTGTTTTTTTAAATCGTTTCCCTTTACTCTAGTAGTAAAAACGGTTACATGGTCGCGTGGGTCAGTTGTTCCATCATACTTAGGAACGTCAGGCATTTTAAACTCCTTGGGTATAGGCAAGGGTGTTACGCTTGGTTTCCAAGGTTTTTGAGAGTATCTATCAGCATCAATGCCCTTGATAACAGGTGGTACTCCAGGAATTTTCTCGATTCGATCGTTTTGTTCCTTCATCTGTTTCTGCAACCAGCAGTAAATTTTGTAATTCAGAGTTATTAGTCAGACCTGGTCTTGCTTCGAGAGATTCGTTGGGAGTGTCACCCCTTGCTGAGTTTGCCAACCCAGACTGAGGATTTTCAGTGGTGATAATATTATTTGGAGGTGGTGTCAGCGATGCAGGTGGTGCCGCCGGTATTCCCCTTGCAAATTCTTGCAAAGCTTGTCCTACGTACTCTGCAATCATTTGCTTTATTCGGTCTTGTTCTACCGTTTGCTCATTATTATTGCGGTTGTTATCAGATCTTTCCGGGGATGGTTCCCTTGAACCACGTGGGGTTCCTTGAGATGATGGAACTGGGGTTCCATTCCTCTGCTGGTTGTCGTTGGATTTCAACATAGTTTAGAGGATATCAATTGAAAAGAAAACTAATATTATCAGAATTCCCGGTAACGGAACCAATTTGTTTAACAAAAAGATTGGATCCTTTGACCAAAGATATTATTAGGTTGAACGCGGGTTACTGATAATCAAGGAAATATTATTAAATAAAGAAGAATAAGTAAAAGGCGATAGCATGATGCTTAGAAATTAAAATATATTATCTTTAAAGTTCAGATGATCTTTACAAGTTATCCTCCCCTCCTTTATATAGGGGGTTTCTTAATATAACGTCAATGATCGTCCATTAATGACTAATTATTATATTAATGGGGCGTTACAAAGGATAACTGTAACTGTTGTATGAAGGTTACATAACTTATGAGTCATTGATTGAGGATCCCTGAATCTGCCCATAGCTTTGTCTGGATTCATTTTGACTGTTTCTCTTTCCTTTCTCAATCAGGTTGAGTTTTCCGTGACTGATTACTTCGTAGGTTTATTGATCCACGACTCTTTGTTCTGTACCTCTTTATAGCATCATATCCAGCTGCCGCGTTTCCCTTGGTCCACGTAGCTGGCTGAGTTGTCATGAATCACCTTACGTGTAAAACTTTTTTTTTTACCAATACAATAGTGTTTTGTCTAGCACTGCTAGCGACTTATGTTGTGTTTCACACTTTTTCATAATATTTATGTTACTGCTTTTCCATTTATTTGTTGTCTCTCACGTTGCTGATATTATTTCTAGGGTTTTGTTGTAATAGATCTATTGTCTCTAAGCCAAGGGTCTCCCGAAAACAGCCTCTCTACCCCATCTGGGGTAGGGGTAAGGTCTGCGTACTCTCTACTCTCCCCAGATCCCACTGGTGGGATTTCACTGGGTTGTTTTTGTTGTATTTTTAATTTTAAAAAATGCCTATTTAAGTTATTTATTTGGAAAATAGTAATATGTTAAAAGCTTTATCCAACAATATACAAGAGAAACGTAGGAAGCTTAGAATAGGCATGTTAGTGGTGGTCTAGATCATGTTGGTATTGCCTGAGAGGCGCTTAAGAATTAAGGCCTCATTTATTTTTGTTAACATTAATACGTACACAGGCTTTAAATTTGAATGCAATCTCCAGTATATTATGTTGAGACTTTCCGTGTTGCAGCAAAATAGTTGCTATATTTCGATAACTTTTAAATGCTGGCTATTTTTCAATTATTAGTCCGAAAACTAGCTAGCCCATGCTATTTTTATTGTTAGTTGTCCAGTGGTATTATCCATTCATGATTGAGAAATAGATAAACCAACTATAACGATCTGACCGGTTGTTTTACTTTCTAGATCCCCGTTCACATAAATAAGACTCCTCGTGTGTGTTTTACTATTTTATGACTTGAGGGATGGTAGTTTGGGTTTGAAAGAGTTCGGGTTGAAACTGGAACATTTAGTTCCTAAACATTGACTTAAAAGGGTTAAGTTTGACTTGGCTCAACATTTTTACTAAACGACCTCGGAACCGGGATTTGACGATCCCAATAGGTTCGTATGGAGATTTTGGACTTGAACGTATGTTCGGATCAGGTTTTGGATGACACGGGAGCGTTTCAACGCTTAATATTGAAAGTTGGTGCATTAAAGGTTTTAAAGTTCTTTAAATTTGGTTTTGAGTAGGTTTTGATAAAAATGAGATTTAACCACGAAAATGATTATGGAATTGGATGAAAATTATATATTTGAGTTCGTGCCGTTATGGGTAATTTTATCAAAAATTTCCGATATCCGGGCACGTGGGCTCGGGGGTGAATTTAAGGAATCTTCCAATTTGGGTTGGGTAATTACTCTAATAATTGAATTATTAACTTTTGAGCACATATTGATTAATTTATATAATATTTGACAAGCTTCGGATTTGTTCGGCACCAAGTTGGGTCCTTAGAGTGAATTCGTGGGCGAGAAGTGAGCTTTGAGACGAGGTAAGTCTCTTACCTAACCTTGTAAGAGAGAATTTACTCTTATAGGTGATTTAAATTACTATTCGCTTCTAATTGTGGGGGCTATGTACGCGAGATTAGGAGAGTACGTGCGTAGCTACTAATTATGCTAAAGTCGGGGTAGTTTAGGACCCAAATCATGAAATACTTGTAATATTTGCACCCTTCTTTTTAATTAAAGTGCCTTGATCTCTCCCAAGTCACACCTCAAATTGGGGTTGTGAAGCGGTCGACTGCAATTATAATTACCCAACTAGGAGTTGTGATCGAATCCACAAGGAGCATAGATGGGATTAGTAGTATATATTTGGACTAAGCGCGTAAAGTGTCTAAGTTGCACTTCCACAAATTTTGTTTTGATTTTACTTCTAAAACTATAATAAGGATTGCAATTGTAAAATATGAAACTAGAGAATAATATTTTTGTTGTTGTTTTTCAAATATGTAAAAAGTCTAGGGCTATGACTTCCACCTAGGTGTTTGCTTAATGGGTTGTGAGCTTTAGAGCGAGATTCGTTGGTCGGGGTGTACTATAGAAATCAACACACAATTACCCACTCAATACCTCTCGGCAAGTGAGTGGTTTTCCCCAATTTGGCTTTCTCAAG
The DNA here is from genome assembly GCA_005239495.1 of Nicotiana undulata. Lineage (NCBI taxonomy): Eukaryota > Viridiplantae > Streptophyta > Magnoliopsida > Solanales > Solanaceae > Nicotiana > Nicotiana undulata. Next base: position 121,388 of record ML261594.1, on the reverse strand, counting down.
TCCAAATGGGTATCATACAAAATAGTTGATAAATTGCTCAAGTCGCGGTTTACTCTAGGTTCAACCATTTAATTGGGATTATCAATCTATTGATTTTATCCCAAAATCTTGTTAGCCAAGTTTTCCTAGACTAAGTCTCTCTTTCTCAAGTAGCGACTAAGTCAAATAGGCTTGAATCAATGTTTGCAACCATTAATTCTACAATTATTGAACTAGGCTAAATGTTACACACCCAATCATAAACATTACCTAAATCAAACACCCATTGGGTTCCCACACTAGGGTTAGGTCACAACCCTAGCTAGAAATTTAGCTACTCATAGTTGGTAATGAACAAAATAAAGAAGAAAAGATGATTAAACTCATATTGAAAGATAAATAGATGAAAATCCAATGTAAAATCAACAAGATAAACTAAAGTTGCCTAACAGAGTAAAGAAAAACGGCTACAGACTTTCTGGTATTCAAAACTTAACCTAATTTCGTCAAAAAAGACTATTTATACACAGCTGAAATTTTTGGACAAAATTGCCCTTTGGAGGTTCTAAGGCCGCACAATTCTGTGTGCGGTCTGCACTTTGTTTCAGCTCTTGACAGGAGTAGATTCTACGGCTGCACAATTCTGCACTGCGGCCGCATCTCTTGAGTTCTGCGAACCGCACAATTCTTGGTGCAATCGCATATTTGATTTCTGCGACCGTACAATCATAGTGCGGTCCGCAATTCTTTTGGGCTTTGATGTGCAACTCCCTGAACCTTGACTTCTGCGGCTGCACAATTATTGTGCGGTTGGCACTTTGCACTACAACACTGTTGATTTTTCTTCATGTTCTAAGGCCGCAAACAGAATTCGGCGGTCCGCATTTCAGCCTTTTCGCTTGATTTTTGTCCTTGTTCAAAAGCACTACTTCTTGAGTTGAATGTCATCATAATAGCTCAATTTCCAATACTTCTGTAAGTAAGCATAGTTCATCACTTTTCGGGAATGCCTTTAAACATTTTTGAACTAAAATAAAAGTCAAAGGGCGCAAATAAGTAGTCAAATTCCCGATTATCATGCCTAAATTATATTGAAATTCGATAAAGGAATTGTAAAGACCGAATTTCACTTTGAGTTTTGGCGGTTACTTGACCGTTAATAGAATTTTTGCTTCTTTGTGTATGAGCCTTGTAATAACTTTTAAATCGGATGTTCATAAAGTATTATCTCTTCTTGTTGAGCGGTCTGAACGCCTCGGCAGTAGAATAGATACATCTATGTTTTGTGCCGCTTGACCCTTGGCAGTATTCACATTATTTTTTATCGGGCTATACAACCTCGGCAATCATGTGTGTTAATGCTTGGAGCCCTAATACACTTGATATTATTTTCATGAATTGAGAGGTTATAATTTATTTATTTGTTCGAAATTTATTTGGAATTAGTATGTGTTAGTGGAAGACTTTTGGAATTTACTATTAGTTAAAGAATCATTTGATCACTATTGTTATTGTGTTAATATTATTATTCACATATTTTATGCCTATTTAACATTCCTGTATTTTATTATTAGCCCATAGTAAGTGTCGTTGTCGACCCCTCATCAATACTTCTTCGAGAGATCAGATACTTACTGGGTACATGTTGTTTATGTATACACTTCTGCACTAATCGTGGAGAATCTGAGGCAGGTGCATCTGGCAGTCATCCCGACACGCATCCCTGATACCCCGAAGCTTAGTGTTGAGCTACTTTCTGAGTCCGTTCTGCAGCACTGATAACTAGGATTTTTACCTTGTTTTTCGCTCAATCTTGCTCAAGTTTTGGATGCAATTACATACAAAATAGTCCCAAAGGCTTACGTGTTGTGCTTGTTGCAGGGATTGAGCCAAAAAGGATGACAAACAGTAAACATCTGCTCAAAAAGGAGTGAATCTTGCACAAGTACCAAGAAAACCAAAAGGCCTACCTCAAGTTTCCACCGTGGCCGCGATCCATTCTTCGCGGTCCGCGATGGTGAAGTTCAGAGAAGCCTTTACAAGGCAAAGACCACCGCGGCCGCGGTCCAATCTTCGCGGTCCGCGGTGGTGAGGTTCTAAGAAGAAGTTTTTAAAGGCAAATACCGCCGCGGTCCAATCTTCGCGGTCCGCGGTGGTGAGATTCAGAGGACCCGATTTTGAAGACTAAGGGCACCGCGGACCGCGGTCCATTCTTCGCGGTCCGCGGTAACCCCGTAGGGGTATTTTTGTTCGGAATATTTGGCTGGGTATACATAGCTTCTTTTGTATTTTTTTTAGGTTACGCTGAGTATCAGATATTGTGGGCAGCTCGTGAATAGCCTTTTTCATATTTTTGAGCAATTTTAGCTCGAATTCCACATTGAATCTTCCTATTTTATTTTATAATTTAATCATATGGGTTCTGCTTCATCTATTTCTATGATTTCTTCATTGATTATGAGTAGCTAAACCCTCTAGCTAGGGTTGTGTCTCAACCCTAGTGTGGGTAATTAATGGGTTCTCTAAATTAGGGCTTAGATGTTTATGGGTGATGGATATTTTGGTTGATTTATGGTTTTATTGTTAAGATTAGTGGTTGCAAACACTAATTGGTGTTCAATTGACTTGGGTCCTTCTTTAGTAAGAGGACTTGAGTCTAGAAAATCAATCCAACAAGGAATTGGATGAAATCATGAGAATTGATAGTCCCAATTAACGGGTTAAACCTCGAGAGAGTAAAACTCTACTTGAGCCCATATTGCTTGTGCAAATTTGACACCCAATTGACCTTGAGAAAGGAAATTAGGCATGGCCACTCAAACTACCGAGAGGTATAGAGTGGGTAACTTTGGAGCATTTGGCTATATCATAATTCCCCAAATAACATCTTTGTCTTAGGTATTAGAATCCGTTAATTACTCGCCTAGGTAGAAGCCATAACCCTAGTGCCTTTATCCAATTAGAAAACAACCCAAAAAGATATTAGTAATTCAATTGCAATCATTATTAGTATAAATCATAGTTATAGTACAAAACCATCAATGATGAAAAGTGTAATCAAGAACACGGGCCATTGCTAGATCACTTAGAAACTCACTCCAAATCATAATTCCCTGAGGATTCGATCCCGACCTTTCGGGTAAAATCTGCACCGACCCTCATCTTCCTACTTTAATAGTAGTTTGGGTGAGAGTCGATCACTTCTTGGCGTCGTTGCCGGGGAGTTATATGGAGTTGATTATCTACGTGAATAGTAGTGTTAAGTGTTTTTCTTTCCTTTTTCTATTAACGTGTGTGTTGAATCATTTCAGTTCTGATGGCGGATCCTTTGGGAAACATTGTGGAGGAGGTATATGACAACCAAAAAGAGGAAATAACCCAAGTACCTCCTCCCAGAAGAGGCCGACCGGCCAATATTAATGAGGAAAATCAAGATCCTCCTCCACCTCCAGCTGCTAGAGCTGCCCCTCGGGTCCTTCCAAACAAGGGGTATGCTAGTGCCATTGTCCGGCCAAGGATTCGGGCGGGTAATTTCATATAACAAATGTGATGCTTACATTTTTGAAGCAGAGGGGTTATTTCACCGGAGCTGCGCACCGAAATGCTTATAAACATCTAAAGAGCTTCGTGGATACCTGTTGGGGTAGTAAGCAGACGAATGTCTCAAAGGAGGCATTAAGACTTCGGTTATTCCCCTTCTCTCTTCGAGGGAAGGCTCTTGACTGGCTCGAGCGGCTTCCCAACCACTCAATATCTACTTGGGATGAGCTTGCGGACAAATTCATTGCTAAATTCTTCTCACCAAGTCATATGGCGGCGCTCAGAGATGAAATCTTGGCCTTTAAGCAAGAACCCAACGAGCCTTTGCATGAGATATGGGAGAGATACCGGACCATGGTTAAATAATGTCCAAACAATGACATGACTGAAGACATGATCCAGCAGATTTTCTACCGAGGGATAAACACTGTCAATCAATGTGTGGTATCAGTTGGCCGGTGGAAATTTCATGAAATTGAGTTACCCCGAGGCATGTGAGATATTGGATGAGATGGTTGACACATCGTCAGCTTGGCAAAGTAGAGAAAACGTACCTCAGGGTGAGACCGGTGTCAATAGTCTTCACAAGGAACTTCAAGAACAGGGGCAAGCAATTGCCGAGCTCATAACCACTATGAACCAACTTGCAAAGGCCCAGCTTCAACAATTACAAAGGCTGAAGTAAGTAAATGCCATGGAGGGAGTGAACCAAAGAAGACCCCGGGGAAATTCTAAGCAAGGCAACAATGGTCAGGGTGACCAAGGGCCAAGTGGGTATAGACAAGAAGAAGAGTATGATGACCAAGAAGAGGATGTGATGTATGCTAATAATTTCCAAGGTCAAGGAAACAGTCAAACAACAATCAAAACAGGAGAAACCAAGGTAACAATCAAAATTGGGGTAATCAAAGATAAAGAAATTGGAACAATAACAACAATGCACGGAATTGGGGGAACAACAATGATCGAAAATGGGGGAACAACAATGATGATAATTGGAGTGGAGGCAACAATAACAACAACTGGGGTGGAAATAGTAACCGGGGGCCGGGCTTTCAAAGGCCCCCGATGTACCAACAACCAAGCAATCCACCCCCGTACCAATCTCAAGGACAAAGCTCATCAAGAAATGATATGGGGAGAATTGAACACATGTTCAGGCAGATGATAGAGCGAAATGCAGACTCCGATGCTCAGTTGGCCTCTCACAACACCTCCATTAGAAATCTTGAAGTGCAAATGGGACAAATTTCTCATGCCTTAAACACACGCCCAAAGGGTGCACTACTAAGTGATACGGTGGTCAACCCTAAGGGTGGGAACAATAATAATACTGGTCACGCCATGGCGGTGACCACGAGAAGTAGAAAAGGTGGTGAAGCAAGTACTTCGAGGCAAAAGAGAATTATTGTTGATGATGATGAATTGCCCCGTGATGAGTTACCAATTGAAGTTGAGCAAGTGGTGGATGAGTCAACTACTAGTGAGGTGAGAATTGATATCCATGATAATGGGGAGGATTTGCAAAGGGACGTGAACCCGTCTAAGGAACACGTGATTGATATGCCGGAGTCGGTGGTCCCACAAGCCAAGGCACCATTGCCTAGGCCCCCTTCTCCATACCCTCAACAATTGGCCAAACAAAATCAATAGACTCGATTCAAAAAGTTTAATTATATGATGAAAAATCTTTCCATCAATGTCCCGTTGGTTGAAGCCTTGGAACAAATGCCCGGGTATGCTAAGTTCATGAAGGACTTAGTCACAAAAAAATGGTCTATGGAGTGTGAAACCATCGAGATGACTCACCAAGTGTTTGCCATAGTACATTCAATGGCACCCAAACTTGAAGACTCGGGAGATTTTACCATTCCTTGTACAATCGGGAGTGCGGATTTTGCTAAAGCCTTGTGTGACCTTGGAGTAAGTATAAACTTGATGCCATACTCAGTATTTAAAACTTTGGTAATCGGGAAACCTAGGGCGACCTCAATGCGTTTGAAAATGGCGGATAGGTCGATGAAGAGGCCCCTAGGGATAATTGATGATGTGTTGGTGTGGGTTGACAAATTTATTTTGCCCGCGGACATTGTCATTCTAGATTGTGAAGTGGATTTTGAGGTCCCTGTCATTTTGGGAAGGCCCTTCCTTGCAACGGGGAAGGCCTTGGTTGATGTGGAAGCTGGGGAGATCACTTTCCGAGTGGGCAATGAGAAGGTGGTATTCCATGTTTGTAAATCAATGAAGCAGCCCAACAGTACAGAAGTATGCTCTTTTATGGACCTCGTGACTGAGGTTATTATTGATGATGCTAGATCTATGATCCATGTTGATGATCCAGTGGAAGATGCCTTATTGGACCACGAGGACACCGTGGTAGATGGTTTTCTTGAAAGAACCAATGCCCTTCAAGGCATGGGTTCTTACTCTTATGGTCCCAGAAAGCTATCATTGGACTTAGAGAACCGGAAGACTCCACCAACAAAGCCTTCAATTGAAGAGCCCCCGACTTTGGAGTTGAAGCCACTACCCTCCCACCTCAGGTATGAATATCTTGGTCCATCACGTAATTTTCATGTCATTCTTTCCTCTTGCCTAACCCAATTGCAGGTAGACTCAACTTTAAATGTGCTAAGGAGGAGGAAGAAAGCAATAGGATGGACTCTTGCGGACATTCGAGGAATTAGCCCCGCTTTTTGCATGCACAAAATCATCTTGGAGGATGGAGCAAAGCCTTCCGTAGAACACCAACGGAGGCTCAACGAGGCAATGCAAGAGGTGGTGAAGAGAGAGATCATAAAATGGCTTGATGCAGTGGTTGTCTACCCAATTTCAGACAGCGCTTGGACTTCTCCGGTCCAATGCGTTCCGAAGAAGGGTGGAATAACGGTGGTCCAAAATGACAAAAATGATCTCATTCCAACGAGAACGGTTACCGGATGGCGGGTGTGTATGGACTACCGCAAGCTCAACAAAGTGACCCGCAAGGACCATTTTCCCTTGCCCTTCTTGGATCAAATGTTAGATAGGCTTGCGGGTCGGCCTTTCTATTGCTTTTTGGATGGGTATTCAGTCTATAATCAGATTTTAATTGCACGGAGGATCAAGAGAAGACCACTTTCACATGTCCGTATGGTACCTTTGCCTTCGCCCGTATGCCTTTTGGTCTTTGAAATGCACCCGCCACTTTGCAATGGTGCATGATGGCGATCTTTATAGATATGGTTGAAGATTTCCTTGAGGTGTTTATGGATGACTTCAGTGTAGTTGGGGATTCCTTTGATGAGTGTTTGAGGAATCTTGACAAAGTCCTTTCTCGCTATGAAGAAACCAACTTGGTGTTGAATTGGGTAAAATGACACTTTATGGTGGAAGAAGGAATAGTGTTTGGCCACAAGATCTCGAGGAATGGTATTGAAGTGTACAAAGCAAAAATTGAAGTGATTTCTAAGTTGGCACCACCCACTTCGGTTAGGGGAGTCCGGAGCTTCCTTGGGCACGCCGGGTTCTATCGGCGTTTCATTAAGGACTTCTCTAAGGTGGTCAATACTTTGTGCAAATTGCTAGAGAAAGATGCCAAATTTCATTTTGATGAGAATTGCATGAGTGCATTTGAATTGTTGAAGCACAAGCTTACCACAACTCCTATAATCACGGTGCCGGATTGGAGCTCTCCTTTTGAGCTTATGTGTGACTCGAGTGATGTATCTGTGGGGGCGGTGTTGGGCAAGAGGGTGAACAAGATCTTCCACCCTATCTATTATGCTAGAAAAACAATGAACTTGTCCAAAATGAATTACACTGTCACGGAGAAGGAGCTTTTGGCAATAGTCTTTGCTATGGAGAAATTTCGTCCTTACTTGATAGGTGCCAAGGTCATAGTTCACACTGACCATGCGGCACTCCGGTATATCATGACCAAAAAGGATTCCAAAGCGAGACTCATGTGTTGGGTATTGTTGCTTCAAGAGTTCGATTTGGAAATTGTGACAGAAAAGGAAGTGAAAACCAGGTGGCCGACCATCTTTCTCGATTGGAGGAGCAAGGTCGACCTTGTGATGGGCTTGAGATTAATGACAGTTTCCCCGATGAGCAACTTCTTTCGGTGTCAATGCAAGAAATGCCATGGTTTGCCGACATTGCCGACTATCTTGTCACGGGTGTTGTCCCTTGTGAGCTCTCTTCTAACCAAAGGAAGAAGCTTAGGAGGGATAGCATGGACTTCTATTGGGATGAACCATATTTATTCAAGATTTGCACTGATGGGGTCATCCGGTGATGTGTTCCAGAAGAAGAAGAACGGTCGATTATTGAGTCTTGCCACTCCTCACCATATGGTGGTCATCATGGAGAGGCAAGGACTGCTTCAAAGGTGCTTAGTTGTGGTTTCTTTTGGCCTTCTTTGTATAAAGATGCCAGTGACTTGGTCAAGAGATGTGATGAGTGTCAGAGGGCCGGGGAAATTTCAAAGAAAGATGAGATGCCTCTTAATACTATTCTCGAAGTGGATATCTTTGATGTGTGGGGTATCGATTTCATGGACCCGTTTGTTAGCTCTATTGGGAACACCTACATTCTCGTGGCGATGGATTATGTCTCTAAATGGGTTGAAGCAGTGTCTCTCCCAACAATGAGGCCCGGAGTGTTGTAGCATTTCTCAAGAAGAGCATTTTTACAAGGTTTGGCACGCCTCGTGCAATCATTAGTGATGGGGGTCGCACTTCTGTAATAAAGCTTTTGACGCCTTGCTTTCAAAGTATGGTGTAAATCACAAAGTTACCACCCCCTACCATCCCCAGGCGAGTGGCCAAGTTGAAGTCTCCAACAGGAAAATAAAGAGCATATTGTCAAAAACGGTCAATGCAATTAGGACCGATTGGTCAAAGAAGTTGGATGACGCTCTACGGGCTTATAAGACTGCCTACAAGACCCTGATCGGTATGTATCCGTACCGATTGGTGTTTGGGAAAGCTTGCCATCTACCGGTTAAGTTAGAGTACAAGGCCATGTGGGCCTTGAGGAAGTTGAATCTTGAAGGGGATGTGGCAGCCAATCTTCGTGTGGAGCAGCTTAATGAACTTGACGAATTCAGATTCCATGCCTACTCCAGTTCATCCTTGTACAAGGACAAAATGAAGTACCTTCATGATAAGTATGCTCGTGACAAGGATTTCAAAGTAGGTGACTTGGTTCTCTTGTTAAATTCTCGGTTACGTCTGTTTCCGGGAAAGCTTAAGTCAAAGTGGAACGGACCTTTTGAAGTTGTGTTTGTGACTCCGTTTGGTGCTCTTGATCTAAAGAACAAAATTGGGGAAATTTTCAAAGTAAATGGGCACAGGGTCAAGCACTACCTGGGCAAAATTGCTAACAACCATGTAGTGGCACTTCTCCATCTCAAATGAACTGGGTAACATGCGTCGTGCCGTGACGTTAAATTAGGCGCTTCTTGGGAGGCAAACCATGTGTATTTATTTTTGTTTTTCTTTGATTTTCTTGGTAGTATAGGACTCATTTTTGCACTAACTAGTTTTGGGATGTTGTAGAATTATTTTGATGCAGGGCAAAAAGCTAAGTGTTGGATTTACTGCTCTCTGAAGTTTGCACCGCAACCGCGGTGCTCTTTTCGCGGTCCGTGGTGCCATCCCTTTTGAAAACAGGTCTCTGAAGTTTGCTTCGCGGCCGCGGTACTCGTTTTCGCGGATCGCAATTTACCACTACAGTCCGCGGTTGAGTTTTCGCGATCCGCGGTGGCCAGGTGACCAATGCTCAGTAAAACTGAAGGACTGCGGTCGCTTTTACGCGGTCTGCGGTGGATAAGTATAGTGGGTCCCAGGTCTCTTCTATAAATAGACCTTAAGGGCCTCATTTTACACTTTACGCACTTTAACTCTCGAAAGTAAAAATTTTAACTGTGTCTCAAGCTTCATACTTCCAAGTATGCATTTCATTCATCTACTTTTCATCCCAACATCTAGTAAGTGTAATTATGATTCATTAACTTCTTAATTTGATTATTTTCTTGTTTATTTGGTAGATTTTCTTCTCTTTTTCACCTTTTTTCTTCTTTAAACCATTGGCAAAGTTAGAGTTTGTTCATAAGGCTCATTTTAGACCCTTTGTAGTCCATTTCACTAATTAAACACGTAGGGTTTTAACTAATTGTGCATTTGAACTTGAAATTAACCGACAAATTGAAACCCTAGTTTTTTGGTATGAGCGCGGTCCGCTGTCGATTTTTCGCGGACCGCGGTCGATTTTTCGCGGACTGCGGTGCTTAACTTCAGAGAAGTGGGTAGTCTGAACCCCACTTCTCCGCGGACCGCGGTCAATTTTTTGCGGTCCGCGATGCCCGAGTGCGGACCGCGGCCGCTATTTTGTAGTCCACGGTGCCCACCTTCAGAGAAGTCGGTAGTCTGAACCCCACTTCTTCGCGGACCGCGGTCGATTTTTTGTGGTCCGTGATGTCCGAGTGCGGCCCGTGGTCGCTTTTTTGCGGTCCGCGGTACCCACCTTCAGAGAGGCCTTTCTTCCTTAACCCCTTCACTGCGGACCGCAGTCACTTTTATGCGGTCTGCGGTCCCACTTCTGCAGCTCATCTGTGTATTATGCAACTCATCTGTATATCTCTGATCTATCCACTGCTTGGGTACTAATAATGTTTAACTAATTTGAACTTGCAGAGAATGGTCCAATCACGAGGTGGTGGCCGTAAACCTGGTGACAAGGGAGAGTCATCCCGAGGGCGAGGCAAGGGAATGATAAAACTTGCTCCAAAGGTCCGGGAAGCTATGAAAAGCACCAGGAAAAAAATCCGGACACTAGACAAAGCTGCTTCCCATTCAGAGAGTGATTATGTACCTTCCGAAGCCTCTTCAGAATCAATACCAGAATACATAGAAGACTACCCGGAGAGGTTTAGGTTGACAAATGAACCCTCTGACTCTCCCCTTGTCCCTGCTCTAGAACTAGCCAATTCTGAGTCGTTTGAAGGCTCAGCAGCAGGGAGTGGCCACACAGACTCCACTTCACCCAAAGCTTCTCTGTCTGGTGAACATTCCGGAGATGATGCAAATGTAGATAAACCCAAACAGGGGGTGAACCCCAAGTTGGGGGAGTGGAGAGAACAATAAACTCGGTGGTCTGGCAAGATAGATTTGTTAGTGAGGCAGCTTTTCATAGATTCCGGGAGTGGTGGTCGGAGAGGATATTGATAACGGAGCGCAGGTTCACCACCAAAGATCTAATGCCTCTCAACCCAAATGTGAAGAGACAATTCAGGGAGAGAAAGGGTTGGGACTACTTCTCTTGCTACCTGCCGGATGCCAATGAACACCTTGTCAAGGAGTTTTACACAAACTTGTCTTTTCTGAACAAAGACTCCAAGGAAACCATGGTGAGGAATCTCACGGTACCTTTTGATGGGGCAGCATTGAATGCTTATCTAGAGTTTGATGAGGAAGATGACACACAATACTGAGAGAAGTTGGATGCGGGTGATGAGGCCTGTCATTGGCTAGCAGAGCATTTGGCTATCCCGAGTGAAACCCCAGATTGGTTGCAGGAAGGAAAGACCATTCTCAGGAGAACGTTGAATTTTGAGGCTAAAGGCTGGGAGACATTCGTGTGCAATAGGCTTGACCCCACCTTTCATGAAAACTCTATTCCTCTCTGGCGAGCTGTATTGATTGCTTCTATTATGGAGGGGTACCCGATTAATGTCGGGAATGTCATGTCCACCGTCATCACCCAGGTGGTAAATGAAGGTGATAGAGCTTACCCTTTCCCCAAATTCCTGACCATGTATTTTGAGGATCAACTGGTGGAAAAGAGAAGTTTTGATGTGAAGCAGAAGACAAAAGCCCCTTTCTCTTGGTATGATCTGCAAAGTGATGACAGCCGGAAGAGCAAGAAGTTCAAGGGTAAATCCATTGCTTCCACTGGCCAATCTGAAGAGCCAGTGGTTGTAGTGGAGTCTTCTCAGCCCGAGCCCGTCATCCTAGAGAGTGCTCCAGGCCCCTCCACCTCAATAGACCCAAGAATTCTCTCATCCCGGGCATCTCCTCTACTGCCCACAGACTGAGCCAGTCACTTGCCAGTATCAACAACTGGATGCAGGCAGCTACTTCTAAGTTGTCTGTGCTTTCTACGCCTGTGGCAGCCCAGGCTACTCCTCCTCCACCACAGGTACCTCCGTCAGTTGAGGATTCTCTCAAGGAACTTCTGGCCAACCAGAAGAAAATCCTTGACAACCAGAAGAAGATTTTGGATGTTGTTGACTCCCACAGGAAGGCATTAAAGGAGCTTACAAAGGAGACCAAGAGGCTCAAGAAGACCCGTGCATCAAAGGAGTCGGTGAAGGAGCTGAGGAAGGAGGTGGACAAGCTGAAGGAGAATCACCTGCCTTTAGACTTGCTGCTGCAGGTTCCTGCTACCCAGCCTGAGCAGGAGCCAGAGGTTGAGAGACCAGCGAAGAGGAGGAGGGTGTTGCCCTGTACAGAGGGTATTCAGTTAGAGTTGGCAGACCCACCAGCACAAACCTAGACTGTAGAGGAGATGCAGGTCCAGTCCCAGGTCCAGTCCCAGGTCCAATCCCAGGTCCAGCCGGAGGCACAGGGCTCTGGGGACCAGTCCCAGGTTCCCCCACGGGCCACAAACCCCGGGACCCATGTTGAGGATCCCACACATGCAGAGGGACAATAGGGAGCTTTTCTTTACTCTCTTTCTCCTTACAGTTTTTGAGCTTATTTTGCTAGATAGCATTGAGGACAATGCTAGATTTTAGTTGGGGGAGTGGCCCTATTTTGATTAACTTTGATGGATGACTGTATAATTCAAACAATTTTTTTCTTTTTATTATACTTTATTTTGATTTTGGTATGTAAATAACTTTACTATTTCAGTACTTCTAGTATTTTTCACTTTTGGTCTGTATATAAAGTTACTTTTCAATGTATATATTCATCTCCTTATGTATATTCGACTAAATCCCCTCATGTACATATTCATTCTATTTCACGCATTTCACTTTCCGCGTTTTCCCTTTTTATAGCTTCTTATTTTTCTTTCATAGCTTCTTATTTTGAATCTTTCTCGTACAATAAGCCTTTAAATTTATTAATGCCACGGTTCTTTCCAAAGGTGTAATTTGTGTGAACCGGGTGGCTGTTCCCGAGGATGGATGGTGTGACAACTTTCTTAAGGGTTTGAGTTTTTTTTTTTTTTCTTTTTAATAGCTAGTGAATAGAGGTGCCTCAAGCAAAGCTTCACTTGGGCCTAACACATTTGTCTTTGATCCCATGGTCAAAAACAAATTGTTGTGTTTTAGGATGGTGAAAGTTTTGATCTTGAGACTCTTGTGTTGGACGATAATCATCAAGTGATTTTTCGGGACCATTGTGTTGCTCAAAGCATAACTAAGGTCGTTGTGGGCCCCCGACTCTGTTTCTTTAGCGATCCCATAGCTTGAGTGGTGAGAGTTTGAATTGCAAGTCCAAGTCCCGTGCCATTAGTCTAGAACTTACCCTGAATGTTTGTCTAGGCGAAATCATAAGTGAAGTTTGACTTAAGAGGTGATTATAGGCTCTCCTTTATCCAAATAGTGAATTGAACATTTTCATAGCCTACCAGTGACAATTTCCCTAGTCAACCCTTTTGAGCCTTGACCATTTTCTTTCAAAAACTATATTACAAGCCTTTACCCATTTTAACCCTCTCTTGGCACCCAAATCTTTCCTTAACACAAGGCAAAACCATAAGTTTGGGGGAGAGACGAGGAATTGCAACAAAGTGAAAAAGAAGGTACAAAAGAAAGAAAAGGAAAGGCAATGATGAAAAAGAAAGAAAAGAGAAAATAAAATATATAAAAAAGCCAAAAAGAATGAACAAAGTAGAAGAAATAAAGGGAATCAATGAAAGAAATGTGATTAAAGGTGTGGAATGCCTATAAAGGAGAAAAATTGATTTGAAAGAACAAAAAGGTGTGACAGTATGTCTCCAACCCTTCAGAAATAGCTAATTAACGCGAGGAGTCAAAGAATATGAAACAAATGAAGTCCTTAAGGGAAGATTGAACTCACTTTGACCAAATGTTTCCTACCTTTAACCAAAAGCTTTCATCATGTACCCACTAAAGCCCTATATGATCTTGAGTTGAATGAAACTTACATTAGTGGCGACTCACATAAGGGGCAAGCCTATGGTACTTTGAGCCGGACTTGAGTCTTTCCTTTGATAGAGATGAGTGAACTCCTATTATCCTCGTTCTGAGCGTTAGAATTCTAAAGTGGGGTGCTTAGCGAGAGTTGAGGAGTATGAGTTTGGGTTCCACAATGACCAAAGTGATAGTAAGAGTTTCATTGATGAGTCGAGTCAACTCTTGATGCTCTTGTGTCGCACTTGAATCCATGGTTTTAAAAGGGTCAAATGTTGTTAATGATTCATTTTCATTGAGGGAAATTTTTAGTCCCAATCTATGCTAGAAGAGGTTACCTTAAAACAACTGAATTTTCTTGAAATTACTAAAAAGGGGTGGGGCTTATTTTGTCTGCTTGAGGACAAGCAAAAGCTTAAGTTTGGGGGACTTGATAACGAGGATTTTTACCTTGTTTTCCGCTCAATCTTGCTCAAGTTTTGGATACAATTACATACAAAATAGTCTCAACGGCTTACGTGTTGTGCTTGTTGCAGGGATTGAGCCAAAAAGGATGACAAACAGTCAAACATCTGCTCAAAAAGGAGTGAATCTTGCACAAGTACCAAGAACAACAAAAGGCCTACCTCAAGTTTCCACCGCGGCCGCGGTCCATTCTTCGCGGTCCGCGGAGGTGAGATTCAGAGGACCTGATTTTGAAGACTAAGGGCACCGCGGACCGCGGTTTATTTTACGCAGTCCGCGGTCAAGAAGTTTCAGATACATAATCCATGAGTCCAAGAATAGTCTGGAATTTTCGGTTGGGTATAAATAGCTTCTTTTGTGTCTTTTTTAGGTTACGCTGAGTATCGGATATTGTGGGCAGCTCGTGAATAGTCTCTTTTCATCTTTTTGAGCAATTTTAGCTCGAATTCAACATTGAATCTTCCTATTTTATTTTATAATTTAATCATATGGGTTATGCTTCATCTATTTCTGTGATTTCTTCATTGATTATGAGTAGCAAAACCCTCTAGCTAGGGTTGTGGCTCAACCCTAGTGTGGGTAATTAATGGGTTCTCTAAATTAGGGCTTAGATGTTTATGGGTGATGGATATTTGGGTTGATTTATGGTTTTATTGTTAAGATTAGTGATTGCAAACACTAATTGGTGTTCAATTGACTTGGTTCGTTCTTGAGAAAGAGGACTTGAGTCTAGAAAATCAATCCAACAAGGAATTGGGATGAAATCATGAGAATTGATAGTCCCAATTAACGGGTTAAACCTCGAGAGAGTAAAACCCTACTTGAGCCCATATTGCTTGTGCAAATTTGACACCCAATTGACCTTGAGAAAGGCAATTAGGCATAGCCACTCAAACTACCGAGAGGTATAGAGTGGGTAACTTTGGAGCATTTGGCTATATCATAATTCCCCAAATAACATCTTTGCCTTAGGTATTAGAATCCGTTAATTACTCGCCTAGGTAGAAGCCATAACCCTAGTGCCTTTATCCAATTAGAAAACAACCCAAAAAGATATTAGTAATTCAATTGAAATCATTATTAGTATAAATCATAGTTATAGTACAAAACCATCAATGATGAAAAGTGTAATCAAGAACACGGACCATTGCTAGATCACTTAGAAACTCACTCCAAATCATAATTCCCAGAAGATATGATCCCGACCTTTCGGGTAAAAGCTGCACCGACCCTCATCTTCCTACTTTAATAGTAGTGTGGGTGAGAGCCGATCAAGCACCCGGAGTCTCTCTTTTGCATTTATTTTCTATCTACTCTATTTTAGACAGTAGTTTAGAGTTTTGTATATTCTACTAGCTGCTCATGCACTTGTGACACCACATCTTGGAACACTTGCTAGTAGACTTTATGGTTTTGGAGTATTTATTTCACTGCATTTTCTAACTCAATAGCTCTCACTTTACTTTATTAAATTTTCTACTCCTTATTTTCTAATGAATGAAATTAAACCAATTACATGGTTAGTTCACCGTTGGCTTGCCTAGCGGCAACGTTGGGCGCCATCACGGCCTATAGGAGAAATTGGGTCGTGATAATATGGTATCAGAGCACTAGGTTCACGTAGGTCTCACAAGTTATGAGCAGGCCTAATAGAGTCTTGCGGATCGGTGCGGAGATATCTGCACTTATCTTCAAGAGGCTATAGGGTGTTAGGAAACTACTCTTTCTTTATCTCCTATCGTGAAGCTAATGTTGTGTTAAGTATCTTTATCTTATTCTCTCACAGATGGTGAGAACGCGTGCGGCAGATGTACATGCCCGTGGAGGAGATGCTCCCCCTGTTGTTGGAGGTCGAAGGAGGGCTTCGGCTCGTGGTAGAGGACGATGACGTCCCAGAGTTGCTCAAGTTGTGCCACCAGTGGATCCTATGGAGGATCCTGCTATTGAGGAGCAGGGCGAGGTGCCTGCAGCTGAGCTAGACCGAGCGAATTTCATGTCTGCATCGGGATTCCAGGAGGTCATGGGAAATTCATAGATTCTATGACTCGGGCTGGTTTATTTCCAACGGACCCAGCCATATCTCAGGCGGGAGGGGGAGCCCAGGCCCCTATCGCGCAGGCTCCTGGGCATGCTGGTGCAGTATATCAGACCCCGGGAGCACTACGCGTGGGCGGAGCTCAGCCAGTTGCAGCAGTTATACCTGAGCCCAGACCAGTTGCGGACGACGAGCCGTAGAAGCTATTGGACAAATAGACCAGGCTACACCCTCCTGTCTTTGGAGGTGAGCGACGACCCCCAGGACTTTATTGATTTTTATAGTTACAGACTGCACAATATGAGTATATTGGAGTCCCACAGGGTGGACTTTACCACCTTTCAGCTGGAGGGTCATGCTCAAAGATGGTGGCAGTCCTATCTTCTCGGCAGACCAGTAGGTTCTCCTGCCATGACTTGGGACCAGTTCACACGCCTCTTCCTGGATAGATATATTCCACCCTCTTAGAGAGAAGAGTTGTAATTTCAGCTCGAGTAGCTCCAGCAGGGCCAGATGTCGGTGACCAAATAAGAGGCGAGATTCTCAGAGTTATATCGCCATGGACTTATGATACTACCTACCGATGCAGAGAGAGTGTGAAGGTTCGTTGCGGGTTTTCACTCTAGTATCAAGGCAATTATGGACCAAGAGGTTCAGATGGGAAATTCGCATGAGTTGGTTGTGGAGATAGCTCGGATAATCGAGTGTGTTCGTCACCAGAGTCGAGAGAAGGTGACTAGGGATAAGCGGTTTTGATATTCTGGAGGGTTCAGTGGTGGCTCGGCTGAGGGTAGAGGTTAGTTTGTGAGGGTTCAGTCTAGCATGCCCACATATCTAGCACCGCCGCCTCCTCAGGGTGCTCTAGTGCGACCCTATTTCAGTGCCATTCCAGAGTGCTCCTACCGTCCGCCAGCTATTCAGTGTTCCTCCAGTGGGTCGTCAGGCCATCGATTTCAGATTTCAGGTCAGCAGTCCGTCGTACCGAGAGGTTATTTCGAGTGCGGGGATCTTGGTCATGTGAGGAGGTTCTGCCCCAGGCTTTGGGGCAAGGCAGTGCAGCAGGGTCAACAGCCTATGATTACAGCATCAACTGCCACACCAGTCGTCTGGCCGCCCAGATGCGGAGGGTAGGTGGGTAGGGGTCGTCCTAGAGGTGGAGGCCAGTCAGGTGGCGCTCCACCCAGGTTCTATGCCTTTCCAGCCAGACCAGATGTAGTTCTGTCTGGGTAGGGATGCTTCAGTACTATTTAATCTGAGGTCTACGTATTCATATATTTCATCTTTGTTTGCTCATGTTCTGGGTGTTCCTCGTGAGTCCTTAGGTACTCCTGTTTATGTGTCCTCACTAGTGGGCAATTTTGTTGTTATGGATCAGATCTACCAGTCCTGTATTGTGACTTTCTATGGTTATGAGACTAGGGCGGATCTTCTGTTGCTCGATATGACCGACTTTGAGATCATCTTGGGCATGGACTGGTTAACTGCATATCACACCATCCTTGATTGCCATACCAAGACTGTTACCTTGGCGATGCTAGAGTTGCCTAGGTTGGACTGGAAGGGTTCGTATGTCAATGCATCTAGTCAGGTTATCTCTTTTTTCAAGGCTCGACACATGGTCGAGAAGGCTTGTTTGGCTTATCTAGCTTATGTACTACAGAGACATCGGCGATTGATTCAGTGTCCGTGGTCCGAGAGTTCTCCGATGTGTTTCCTTCTAATCTTCCAGGCATGCCACCAGATTGCGATATCGAATTCTGTATTGATTTGGCCCCATGTACCCAGCCTATCTCTATTCCACCGTACCGCATGGTTCTGTAAGAGTTGAAGGAGTTGAAAGAACATATTGAGGAGCTGCTGGCAAAGGAGTTCATCAGACCGAGTGTGTTTCCTTAGAGTGAACCGGTGTTATTCGTAAAGAAGAAGGATGGGACTATGCGTATGTGCATTGATTACCACCAGTTGAACAAAGTTACCATTAAGAACAAGTACCCGTTGTCGCAAATTGATGATTTGTTTGACCAGTTGCAGGGTTCTGGTGTGTTCTCTAAGATCGGGGTACCATCAGTTGAAGATTTAGGATTCAGATGTTCGGAAGACGACTTTCTGAACTAGATATGGCCACTATAAGTTTCTAATGATGTCCTTCAGTTTGACTAATGCCCCGATGGCGTTTATGGATTTGATGAACCGGGTTTTCAGGCCATATATTGATTCGTTTGTCATTGTCTTCATTGATTACATTTTGATCTACTCGCGTAGCATGGATGAGCACCAACAACATTTGAGGGTGGTGCTTCAGACCTTGCGGGAACAAAAGCTATATGCTTAGTTCTTCAAGTGTGAGTTTTGGTTAGATTCGGTGGCATTCTTGGGACATGTTGTATCAGGCGAGGGTATTAAGGTAGATCCCAAGAAGATCGAGGAAGATCAGAGTTGGCCTCGTCCTACCACAGCGATCGAGATCAGAAGCTTCTTGAGGTTAGCAGGTTATTATCGTCAGTTCGTGGAGGGCTTCTCATCTATTGCAACACCTTTGACTAGATTGACCCAGAAGGGTGCTCTGTTTAGATGGTCCATGATTGTGAGGCAAGCTTTCAGAAGCTCAAGACCACATGGACTTCAGCACCGGTGTTAGTGTTGCCTTTCGGTTCAGGGATGTATACTGTGTATTGCGATGCTTCACACATAGGTTTGGGTAGTGTATTTATGTAGGATGGGCGAGTTATTGCATATGATTCACATCAGGTGAAGTCCCATGAGAAGAATTACCCCGTACATGAGTTAGAGTTGGCCGCAATAGTTCATGCTCTTAAGATCTAGAGGCATTATCTTTATGGGGTGTCCTACGAGGATTACACCGATCATCGAAACTTGCATCATCTGTTCAAGCAGAGGGATCTTAATTTGAGGCAGCGCAGGTGGCTTGAGTTACTAAAAGATTATGATATTACCATCCTTTATCATCCGTACAAGGTGAATGTGGTTGTGTATGCCTTGAGCAGAAAGGCGGAGAGTATGGGTAGTTTAACATTCATTTCAGTAGAAGAGAGAGAAGACTAGCTTTTCTCATCCAGTCCTTGGCTAACAGACTTGTGAGGTTAGATATTTGAGAGCCCAGTCGAGTTCTTTCATGCGTCGTCTCCCAGTCCTCACTATTCAAGCATATCAAGGCTCGTCAGTACGGCAACCCGCACTTGTTGGTTCTTAGAGAGACGGTACTGCAGGGTGGTTCCAAGGAGGTTGCTATAGGTGAGGATGGTGTTCTGCGACTCCAGGGTCGTCATGTATCCCTAATGTTGATGGGTTGAGGGACAAGATTCTAGAGGAGGCACAAAGTTCACGGTATTTTATTCATCCAGGTGCTACAAAGATGTATTGTGACTTGAGGCATCATTATTGGTGGTGGCAGACGAAGAAAGACATAATTGAGTATGTAGCGAGGTTCCAAAATTTCCAGCATATTAAGTATGAGCATTAGAGGCCAGGTGGCCTACTCTAGCATATGGTTATACCCGAGTGGAAATGGGAAAGAATTACTATGGACTTCGTAGTTGTGTTGGCGCGAACCTTGAGGAAGTTTGATGCAGTTTAGGTCATTGTTCATAGGTTGACAAAGTAGGCACACTTTATTTCAGTTGTGACCACGTATTCTTCAAAGATATTGGCCCAGATTTACATTTAGGAGATTGTTCGGTTGCATGATGTGCCTATTTCCATTATATTAGATAGAGGCCCTCAGTTTATTTTGCATTTCTGGAGGGCGGTACAGAGTGAGTTGGGTACCCGGGTAGAGCTCAGGACAGCCTTTCATCCGCAGATCGACGGGCATTTAGAGCGGACGGTTCAGATATTGGAGGATATGATCAGAGCATGTGTGATTGACTTTGAAGGGCAGTGGCATCGATTCTTGCCTTTGGCCGAGTTTGCTTACAACAACAGTTATCAGTCCAGCATCGAGATGGCTCCATTTGAGGTTTTATATGGCCGACGATGTCGTTCACCCGTTGGATGGTTTGATCCCGGTAAGGCTAGTTATATGATACTGATTTGGTAAGGGGTGCCTTGAAAAAGCTAAAGTTGATTCAGGAGCAACTTCGCTCAGTACAATCCAGACAAAAGAGTTACGCGGACCAGAAGGCGCGTGATTTATCATTTATGGTGGGAGAGAAGGCTCCCTTGAAAGTCTCGTCGATGAAATGGGTTTGGAAAGAAGGTCAAGTTGAGCCCAAGGTTTATAGGCTCATTTGGGGTGTTGAGATGAGTTGGAGAGGTTACTTATGAGCTTGCGTTGGCTCCCAGTCTATCGGGAGTTCATACGGTCTTCCATGTGTCTATGCTCAGGAAGTATCATGCCAACAAGACGCATGTGTTAGACTACAACACGGTTTAGTTAGATGAGAGCCTGGATTATGAGGAGGAGCAGTTACCATTGTTGACAGACAGGTTCGCCAGTTGAGGTCCAAGAATATACCCGTTGTAAAAGTTCAATGGAGGGGTCAACCAGTCGAGGAGGAGACTTGGGAGACCGAGAAAGATATGCGGAGCAGATATCCACACTTATTCGGCACTCCAGATATGATTCTAGACTCGTTCGAGGACGAACATTTATTTAAGAGGTGGAGAATGTGACGACCCGACCGATCGTTTTGCTTTCTAGATCCCAGTTCCCCTAAATAAGACTCCTCGCATGTGCTTTTACTATTTTATGACTTGCGGGGATGGTTAGTTTGAGATTGAAAAGGTTCAGGTTAAAATTGGAACATTTAGTTCCTTAACATTGGCTTAAAAAGAGTTAAGTTTGACTTGGGTCAATATTTTTAGTAAAGACCTCGAAACCGGGATTTGACGGTCTTAATAGGTTTGTATGATGATTTTGGACTTGGACGTATGTTTGGATCGGGTTTTGGATTATCCGGGAGTGTTTCAGCGCTTAATATTGAAAGTTGACACCTTGAAGGTTTTAAAGTTCTTTAAATTTGGTTTGGAGTAGGTTTTGATAAAAATGAGATTGAACCACGAAAATGATTATGGAATTGGATGAAAATTATATATTTGAGTTTGTGAGCTTATGGGCAACAATTATCTTCGAAAATTTCTGAAATCCGGGTACGTGAGCCCCGGGGTGAATTTTAAGAACTTCCAATTTGGGTTGGGTAATTAGTCTAATAGTTTTATTATTAACTTTTGAGCGCATATTGATTAATTTATATAATATTTTGCTAGCTTCGGATTTCGTTCGACACCAAGTTGGGTCCTTAATGTGAATTTGTGGTCAGGAAGTGAGCTTTGAGACTAAGTAAGTTTCTTGCCTAACCTTATAAGAGGAAATTTACCCCATAGGTGATTTAAATTACTATTCGCTTCTAATTGTGGGTGCTACGTACGCGCGAGGTAACGAGAGTCCATGTGTAGCTACTAATTATGCTTAAGTCCGGGTAGTTTAGGAACCAAATAATGAAATACTAGTAATATTTACACCCTACTTGTTAATTAAAGTGCCTAAATTATATTGAAACTCGATAAAGGAATTGTAAAGACCGAATTTAACTTACTTGAGTTTTGGTTGACGGGTTACTTGACCGTTAATAGAAATTGTGCTTCTTTGTGTATGAGCCTTGTAATAGCTTTTAAATCGGATGTTCATAAAGTATTCTCTTCTTGTGGAGTGGGTCGAACGCCTTGACAGTAGAATAGATGCATCTATGGTTTGTATCGCTTGACCCACGGCATGTACATATTATTCTGGATCGGGTCGTACGACGTCGGCATAAATCGTGTGTATTAATGCTTGGAGCCCGAATACACTTAATATTATTTTCATGAACTGAGAGGTTATAATTTATTTATTTGTTCGAATTTTATTTGGAATTAGTATGTGTTAGTGGAAGACTTTTGAAATTTTTGTTAGTTAAAGAATCATTTGATCACTGTTGCTATTATGTTAATATTATTATTTGCATATTCTATGCCTATTTAGCATTCCTGTATTTTATTGTTAGCCCATAATAAATGTCGATGTCGATCCCTCGTCACTACTTCTTCAAGGTTAGACTAGTTACTTACTTAGTACATGTTGTTTATGTATTCATGTTGCACTTCTGCACTAATCGTGCAGGATCTGAGGCAGGTGCATCTGGCAGTCATCCATGTGCGCACCCCTGATACCCGAGGCTTAGTGGTGAGCTACATCTGAGTCCGTTCTGCAGCACCCGGAGTCTCTCATTTGCATTTATTTTCTGTCTACTCTATTTCATACAGTAGTTTAGAGTTTTGTATATTCTACTAGTTGTTCATACACTTGTGACATCAGGTCTTAGAACACTAGACTTTATGAATTTGGAGTGTTTATTTCACTGCATTTGGTCACTCATTAGCTCTCGCTTTACTTTATTAAGTTTTCTACTCCTTATTTTCTTAATGAATGAAATTCAACTACTTGAGAATTTATTTAAAAAGAATAATTACATGGTCAGTTCACCGTTGACTTGTCTAGCGGCGACGTTGGACGCCATCAGGACCTATAGGAGAAATTGGATCGTGACACCAACGATTAGGATATGTATGAAATATATAAATATTGTATATTTTTCTAATAATTTAAAAATAGAGGTAGGTCTTCTCCCAAGGGGGTGGCCTAACATATATGATATTATGTAAATTTTTCCCATCTACTTAAACTTTAATTGGATGATTTACTCGAATATGTAGCTGAAAGATGAAAGGTACGATAGGTTAGATGACTTTTGAATAAATTATCTTGAAATCTAATCTATCTATCTATACTATATTAAAAATGGGAACACCAAAACTAAAAAGCTAAATTACCAAATTATGCCTTAATTAACCTATAAATAATTTTTTTTAAATGAATAAAAACTAAAGCCTACAACAGACGCCTATTAAGAAGAAGCATGTTTTCTAAGTTCTGACCGCTTTATATTCTTCGTCACCAGTCACAACTCTTAAAAGAGAACCTATTTTTTGTTTGCTAAAAAGTAAAAACCTTCTGTAAGAAACTTAGCACCTACAAACAACTCCCAATTGTCATCGATATTGCCTTCTAATCATATCTCCTGTATAACCTTAATGGCTTTATTAGCCATGAGCGAACTGCTAAAACACCTAGTTCTTCTATATACATATACTTCCACATTTCACATACTCATCATCATTTTTTTCAATTATTTGTCATTCTCTTTTCTAAGTTAAATTGGAGTTATATTTGATTGCCGATTGGGCAAAAATTGTCAAACTAATAATTTTTATGCATGATTTCGGATGCAAGTTTGAGAATTTGGTCTACTTTGTTCCGTTTTGATCAGGTTTCACTGCAAGGTGCAAGTGCGATAAAGATTTGAGGGATATACTTTTGAAAAAAGGTTTCGCAAAAGAGAGCGTTATGGAATTATACAATAAGAGAGCCATTGTTGTTGCGCACTTAATTCCAGTCCTTTGTTTGCTATTTTTGTTAGTCCAGCATATAAGAGTTATATAGTTGGTTGTCATGTTTATTAGCTCAATAATATTAGTTATGATCTATACCATGCTTGGTTATGTAGTACGACTTCAATATTTAAGATAATATCTTATATTATGAATTTAGATTCATGTATAGATTCTCCATATAATATTAGCAGATCACAGAAATTCACCAAATTATGTTTCAAATTAATACATATGCAGTTCAAATATAAAGACAAGCAACAATTGAATGGACAAAAAGTATTGGAAAAATTGTAATTAGGTGGCTACAAATATTCTATTTTGTCTTTAGCCATACATACATATATATATATATATATATATACTTCTTCATGAAATAAGATAACAAAACAACTTCGATGAAGTTTAGAAAAGATTCATACTACTAAAATCTTTCATAAAATAAATAGCTTTAGAATATGGATCTGCTGACGAAAGATATTGCCATCTAACTTATAGCTTGCTATTATCCGCTTCTTGTCATTGTAGACAAACTTCTATATATATTTAAGACTAGTTGGGAGTAGTCCGGGCTGTGCCCGAGCCCAACATATTGAAAATAGAGAAATAAGATTGTTTAGATTTTTGGAATTTTTACCTTTTAGAGTTTTCTTTGTGAAATAGGAATGGTTGTGTCCAAATAAAATGTGTGATTATCTTGTTTTGTGTTTAGTTGAGTTATGTCTATTTTTATCAAGTATTTATCACCTTTACCGCATGATCTTAATCACGCAATGGCATTAGACCCTTGCTAAGCACGGACTCAATTTTACCATTAAATTTAAATTAAAATTTAAGATTCTTCTGTTTTCGAAAATTCAAAATTTTCTACTATGAGAAGCTTCCATACGGATGACAAAAGCTTTTATAGTTTAAAAAATAATTTTTGTTACTAAAAGTTTTTATTTCATATCTCAAACTTTAAAACATTATATATCATCTTCATCTTCCTGAAGACTAATTTGAGTTTACCCCTCATTAAACATTTTGATTCGTTAAAAGTTGGTAGACAGTAACAAAGTATAATTTTCTTTTACAGACAGTCTTAATAATCTAACTCCGTCTCTTAATTTGCTAGCATAGTCCAACGACAACAATTGCTTTTTAGTTTTTTATCTCTCAATTTTTTTTATTTATTTAAGATACAATCATTTATTTGTTTGCGTTTAAAAAAATCACTTAAACTTTTCCCCTGTCTTTCAAACAAATGCTTTGTTTTCTCCTCCTCCTCCTCCTCCTTCTTCTTTGGTAGCAGTAACAAAGTATATTTTTCTTTTATAGATAATCTTGATATCTAACTTCGTCTCTTAATTTGCTAGCCTGAGTCCAGCGGCAAAAATTCCTTTTTAGTTTTTTATCTCTCAATTTTTTCATTTAAGATACAATCATTTATTTGTTTGCATTTAAAAAAATCACTTAAATTTTCCCCTTGTATTTCAAACAAATGCTTTCTTCTTCTTCTTCTTCTTGAAATTGTATTCACAAATTTCTCTATGATAACTTTTTTGAAGTTAAAACACTTTTAATGTATTCGTACATGTGTAAAAAATCAGTTTTTCCTTCTTATTGATCAAATGGATTTTTGGTTTTTCTATCTTTTGAATAGTTAATAATTCAAATAGAGGTGTCCTCCAAAAAAAATTAATTCAAATAGAGGTCATTAGTAACATCTATTGTGTTTCTCTTTATTAGTCGTTAGAAGTTAAAATTTCAGCATGACGTGTTGAAAAATTCTTTTCTTCACTCGGCATAATTGATAAATATGATAGTCATGTATTGGTTAAAAGGATCTTTTAGCGTTTGGTCATAGATTTTTAAATTGTTTTGAAAAAATCTGTTTTGGGTGAAGTTTGGCTTGAAGATGAAAAGGTGTTTGGACATACATTTTCAAAACATATTTCCCAATTTTATTTTGGAAAAACACGTATATTATTAGGGATTTGGACCAAAACCAGCTATTGAGCTAGTTTTGGGATTTTGCCAAAATATAGGCAAAATCTATAGCCAAACATGTATTTGCCGAATAAAACCCAAATTTATTTTGACAAAATATATGGCCAAACGGGTCCTTAGTTTACTGAATACATGACATCTCTTTTTTTGATCTGTTTTGATTTGAGATAAACAAATGTTCCATGAATATTAGTCTTAGTAGAGAAACCACAATAAGTCACCATTAGATTTTATAAATTCATAATTGTATATCATCAACTCGCGATTAATAGTATCTTTTTATATGAATTAATTCTTTAATTGAGATTTTTAGAATAAGTTTTGATATGCTACCGTCGTATATCCACGTATTATAAAAAACGCAGTAATTCATGTACAATTGTTCTCATTAAAAAAAACTTATACAATCCAACTTTTTGCATGTTACGTAACTTCTATACATTTATAAATGT
This sequence comes from Nicotiana undulata, assembly GCA_005239495.1. Classification (NCBI taxonomy): domain Eukaryota; kingdom Viridiplantae; phylum Streptophyta; class Magnoliopsida; order Solanales; family Solanaceae; genus Nicotiana; species Nicotiana undulata. The sequence goes on along the minus strand of ML261594.1, from coordinate 95,329 downwards.
GTACCTGTTTGCAACTCTTTCATTTCAATCGCTTGAAAAATGAAACTGGTGTGAATTTTGTATTTATTTTTATGGTGAATGTAATGCCTTTATCTTCTATTTTGTATTTTCACCATTTTCATAGATTATTTATTAGTTAAATATTACAATTTATTTGTTTGTTCTCTATTTTCCTTGAGATTATACAAAATAAAATACAAAAATTTAAAATATTTGCTTAGAAGCATTCATTTACTTTAAAATTTGTATCAGATATTAAGTATTTGAAACATTAGATATTTGAAATTGTCTATTAAGCATCCGATTCCATTATATTTGTTATTGTCAGAAGCAATATCCTTTTTAGTAGTATTCTGTAAATTAATTAACTGACCTACTCCAAACTCTGTTATTCATTTAAATAGCATAGAATATAACTAATGTATCATATTATAATATTAATATGTAATGTAATAAATATAACCAAACGTAGAGTACACTAAATATTCAAGAATTTGATACCAAAAATTGACATCTCAAAAAATAAATTAATTTAGATAATGTATGAAACTATGCAATTCTTCAACTTAACCCGATACTATTTGTCAGTAAGAAAAATCGAATAGCAATAACATGATAACAGGTAATTCAATTCGCTTTAACATTACACCTTCACAATAATATTTTCCCATATATTAATACATTAAGATATTGGTTTTAAAATCATCAAATATATCTAGTGTCATAAAATACTGGGCATTCAGTTGTCATGAAAACAGGCAAGCATATTGATGAAACAGGCAAGTGAAGAACCTACCTGTTGCTTCTATTATAAGAGAAAAAATGAATAAACACATGTATTTACCAACAACTCGGTTAGTCCCCATTATATTGCCGTTAATTAGTTTATTGCATTCTTAAAGTTACATAAGCACTATACACTCCTTAGGCATTGTATTAATATATTTTTACTGTAACCAAATCATTTCAGGAAAGTAGAGGGACAAAGCAACCATCATTTTGATTAATGTGTCAATTCCTCCTAACATTTCCTCTATCTAATTTCCATTTAAGTTTATTTTTACATTTTATACATATATTTTTTGTCGAATTTATGTTGCCTTTATCTAAGTTCTATTTAGTTAAATGGGAAGACAAGGAGAGCTCCTTGTCCTAATATACTAATGCGAAGGAAGTTCTAAGGCGACTCAAGGAAGATATCAAGCTCTAAATTCTTTTTTATTTAAAAAAAAAAAACAAGAGCTATCTGAATAGTAAAAGAGATATATGATCCTCTTTCCTTAATTTTATCATACTTTATTACCCAAATTTCATTCAGTAAATAAAAATGATCCATTTTGTTTATTTGATCTCTTAATACTTATTGATGAATAAATGTGAATATTATTTATAGGTTTATGTGGTTAAGCTTAATTTTGTATATGACATGTACATTCATATAAAAAATGCGAGGCTTGAATCTTCTCGCAGAAAAGAACAATCGACCTTGAGAAAACAACAATGCCAAAGCACAATCGATTATGTTATGGCAGAAGAATATAGGGGAAAAAGTAGATCAAAGAGTGTTCCTTTTTGCATCGTCTATTTGTTTGTCACGATCCCAAATCCTAACAAGTCGTGATCGTGCCTATCGTAGAACTAGGCTAGCCAACCATCAATTTACTACGCATTTGTTCGATTATAACAGTTCACAATATAACAATAAACATCACTCATAATAAAGAAATAAATTATTTAAGTCTAACGCCCCCAACCATGAACTAAACAACTTTAAACAACCTCCCAGAACTGGAGTCAATAGTCATGAGCATCTAAGAATGAATAAGCCTAACTCTGCCAAAAACTATAATATATGTCTCTGAATCAATTGATAAACATAATAAGGAAGGTAAGTGAAGCAGTTGTGGACGCTGGACAGCTACCTCGAAATCCCGCGAAATCTGCTAACGAACAAGCAAAAACTGCTACTGCTCCAGACCGTCACTTGGATCTGTGCACAGAGGCACAGGGAGTCTTTATGAGTACGCCAACTCAGTAGTAACGAAAAGAAATCACAGTCTGAGAAATATAAAGCACACAAACAGATACACCATTTCACAACAACCAGTAAACATCAAGTCACCAAGTAGTATTCAGCAATTTCATAAGTTCGAAATCAGTTTCCAGAAAACCTTTGAGAACAAGTAAATATCAATATATCTCAGTGAAATCCTCAGTAAAACGAAGTAAATCATGGTTCGAAAACTCAGTAAAATCTTCATAAAACTGCCCCTCAGGCCAAAATCATTTCTCGGAACAGATGCCCTCAGGCATTCCCTCAATCACTCAGTATAATTCATCACTCAGTATCAGCCCCGCGGGAAGTCATCATCACTCAATCGGTATCAGCGCTCACTAGGGGTGTGTTACAGACTCCAGAGGGGCTCCTACAGCCCAAGCGCAATAATACCATAAGACCTGAAAGCCTTCTCACCTCTCTCATAAGGCCTGGAAGCCTCCTCGCATCACTCATAAGACCTGGAAGCCTTCTCACCTCTCTCATAAGGCCTGGAAGCCTTCTCACCTCTCTCATAAGGCCTGGTAGCCTCCTCACATCACTCATAAGGCCTGGAAGCCTCCTCACCTCTCTCATAAGGCATGAAAGCCTCATCACCTCTCTCATAAATCCTGGAAGCCTCCTCACAATATAGGCTTGAAGCCTCACTCAGTCAAACACTCTCAATTTGCCCTTAGGCAATAAACAAACCGGGTTCTCGACCCAAAACAGTGTTTCATTTTCTTCAATAAATAGTAACAAAATACTCTGAGTGTCAAAACAATTTATCAGGAATAGACTGAGTGTAATTCACAACATATCAAGTGAGGAAACACAGTAAAACAGTCCCCCAAGGGGTAAACAGATCGGCACTAGGCCCCAAACACAGTTTACAGCCCAAAACATATCATAATATATAAATACTAATTAAACAAAGGCTTAAAAATCGGTTTCGCAACTCAATAGTCTCCTAAATAGGAAAGATGTTTCCAAAGTTTCCACATTTTCATTTCGAAACCCGTGAAAGGGTGCATAGTTCGGGGTTTCATACCCTCAGGACAGGATTTCAAGACATTACTTACCTCAAAACTAGCCCGGAATTATTCCTCAATGTGCTTGCCTCTCGAATCAACCTACGAAGGCTCCAAATCTACCAAGTTCAGATTTTTATCATCAATATATGCTTAAGGAATAATTTCCAATTGAAAAATATTGAAATTAACCCAAAAATCCGAAATCGGTCAAAACCCGACCCGCGTTCCCGTGTCCCGAAACTCATAAATTTATATACAAAAGTGTTCTTCGTTCTCTCACAAGTCCGTACATATAAAGAACACCAAAATCGGAGTTCGTTTGACCCTTCAAATCGACCCATAAAGGTCTCTTAATCTCAAGCCCTAAAACCTAATTTTTCTACTGATTTTCATGAATTAAATACTGATATTTTGATCCTTAATCACATAAAATCGAGTTTTAGGGTCCAAAATCCTTACCTCAATAAAGAACAATGATTTTTCTCTTAAAAATCGCCTCAATAGCTTCTTCCAGTTCAAAAAACGGACTGCTCGTTATATATATATTGTTCACGCGTTTTACTGCTCCCAATATATTCCTTGTGAAATTCTAATCAATTTAGGCTTTTGAATCACTCAATTTGACTTTATAATGAAGGAGATATGTAGGTTTTAAGATTTGCAAATAGTGCAGGTTTTTAATACGCCGTCAGGGGCAATTTCGTCATTAACCTGAAAAATCGGGCAACCTTGGTAAAATGGCCATAAAATCCTCATACGATATCCAAATTCGACGATTCTTTTTGCTACTGGTCCGTAATTACAATACGGATCTAATACTTTATTCATAACAGTAATCGGAGCTCATTTGTTCAATATAATATCATTTATGCTTGAAGAAACGACGCTGAAGCATAACGAAAACTAGCACAACGCAACCCAAACCTATCCAAAACTCACCCTAGCTCCTTGGGACCCCACACTAACATTCTAACAAGTCCCATTACATAACTCAAATTTATTCAAACCTTCAGAACACCCAAAACAACACCAAAACACCAGATCTACGTCGAATTCAAGCCTAAGAACTTTGAAATTTCTAAAATCCACCAACGATGCCGAAACCATCCAAAACAACTCCGATTGACCTGAAATTTTGCAGACATATCCAAAATGACATTATGAACCTGTTCCAACTTTCGGAATTCCATTCCGACCACGATAGCCTATTTTCCATTGCCGATCGGAATCGCCAAAAACTAACTTTCGCCAATTCAAGACTAATTCTACACCTGACATCACAAAATTATTCTGAACACACTCATAAGTCCCAAATCATCTAACGAAGCTATCCGAGCCATAAAATCCGCATTCCGAGGTCGTTTACCAATAAGTCAACTCTCAATTGACTTTTTCCCATTTTAAGGCTATTTTTAAAGGATAAATGACTGAACTCTCGCTACAACCATTCGATTTCAAGCCTACCAACTCTAATACATCAAATATATTAAAATCATTCTATAACAAGTCAATAGAAACAATTATAATGCAAGTTCTACGTAACGACATACCGGGTCGTTACATTCTCCCCCTCTTAAACAAACGTTCTTCCTCGAACGTCCCTAGAGATGTTCCAACACCACCAAAAATTGCAGTGTAACCTTCCATGCACATATTCGGAGGTGATCCCACGTCACCCTACTCCATCTAGGTCTGATAACACAACATAGCCGAAATTTCATTATCAAATCCTGACCTATAAACCTTAAAACCAAGTTTCCACTTCTGAAATAATTTACAAGTTCAAATTTCCACGACTATAAGCTGAAATAGTCTGAACACGCTGTATCAAACCATATCCGTAACCCAAGATGAAATCACATAATATATCGCGTGGCTCAACCACTCATAGCGATAACTCCTAACCACAATAGTTGTTCAATAACCCAATACCGGTACATACCCTCTTATCAAACCATGCATCGCTCTAACACTTCCATATACTGCCGATGATGAAAGAAACATGTACAAACTAGCAACCATTCGTCCAATCAGTATCAATGCCAGCCAGTGCCATAACTTGTGCACTCAATAACCACATACCAAGAGCTCAATTCATTAAATAAAGAAGACTCACACGAGAGGACTATCCTGCCACTAACACTTACCATTATCACATCATGCTAAAAGCCTAATACGCATCGTGAAACCATATCACACAAATCCGACACCAAGGATCATACCTATCTAACTGAGCTGCAAAGCGTGATCCCTTCCAACCGTTGGACCACATGACATACTCCAAGCCACTTTGCTCAAAATCAATAACCATGTGAAATTCGACGTCAATTACTCAAAATGCATTGCCATAACCATGGGGAAATCAGACGATACCATGCCACCCGAATCATAAAGAACATAACCAACACGTCTCAACCCTGCAACACCCAATTACTTACCTTACTCAAATCTCGCTATAAAGCCCCGATAGAACTACACCATGTGCACATATATAACCAACGATCACAACTCCTCGAAACACCGAAAAGTAACTCATAGACCACTCCGAAACACGAATGAGCTCAGTGACAATCAAATGGTACATCCCTCAACAATAGCAATTTGGGGTCAACAATCCCGACTCGGTGCAGAACACACACCCATACTGGCCTACCAATAACTCTAAGTACTATTTCTCTCTGAAAGTTCATAGTGGCCGAGTCATGGCATATACTAACACCTGACTAGCTTTGCTCGCATCCTCATAGTTTACAACCACAAAATAATCTGTTTATTAGAACTCTTAGTCTCAAAGTCCATGAAGCGCACAAAGTTACCATATCTGATCCCAACTGCACCACCCGAATATATAACATGTCTCCAATACTCAATCAATCCACGAGGGATACCCCTATAATTATTTTGTGCCCCCGAGAAACTCGAATATCAACAGTCGATCCAACAAGAAAGCGTCGCAATACTAATGAAGCATCCTTATTCAAGCACATTGTCTTAAGCACCTTGTCCCTTATTATAGTATACCCCCATCCAGTCACACTAATTAGTGATATCATTTACCTAATCATCTGAACTGCCAGTTCTGACCTTCCTTCCAGAACTGAACTGTGACCTCACATAGGCCACTCTCCACTATACACAAAATACTACATACGCCATGCGATCCTATGATAAATAGGAGAACCTCATGCTCCCTTCCTAGCCACACACAACTATGTACCCAACTAGCCAAGAACTTTCAATTTGATCCCATCTAGAAGCAAAATCACTATACATCACATGGACCTCATGCCAGTAGAAATATACATCTCCAATCGTGGTAGAAACCATCAAGAACTCCCGAATCAGACTTGTACAACACCAAACCGCCAGGACTGAATCCTTCTAACTCAACCAAGCTACGCATGCCACCAAATCCCAAGAGAATTGCTAAGAAACACCTGTAACAACTCATTACTTCATAACACCCACAGAACTAATCATATCCCTTATCGTTTATCATGCCGATCCGACCTACTACCAAGTTATCCTATTCATTCAAGTTCCTTCTGACTTGCCTTCGAATTGATACTTCTTCTTGCCATAATACCGCAATTCTCAATCCAGACTCACCGCATGAAACCCGAGCATAAAATATACAGTCTAAGGCTCATAAGCCGCTGAGTACTCCCTCAAATATCCCCCAAAAGCATAGAAATACTTACCCTGAAGAGACTTCCTGCGAATTTAAAGTCATTACCTTCACTTTCCTGATACTGATGGATAGAATCCATGATAATGCAAATACACCACAAGCCTTGACACCTTCCCCGTAAATCTCAGTTCTAGCCCTTCTCACACCTTGAAGATCCTCGATCGCTACATATAACCTTGAATCCGTCTGAACCATTCTCGAACGTCATTTACTCTACGCAATTTCAATTACACTAACTAAGTAAACAAAACGACCTGACCCCGCTTGCAAACCACGTACTAGGAAAGTAATCCAAACTTTTGAAGCAACAAGCACACTCATACATTTCACACACTACACTTTCAAGTACAACTCAATCATTCAATAAATTCCCTTATCCGTAAAGTACATTACAACCTGTATCGAAGAAATTTCCATCACTCGAGTCATTCCCAGACCCCACCTCTGTAAGTCATAATTGATTCACCAACATACCTCGAACCGAAACCAATTCAACACATAATCTTGTAATCACCTTATCAATAATGAACTCCCCCACTTGGCTCAAAGCCAAAGATCAAGACAACCGATAACTCACGATGCCCATACATTATCATTGCCACCATACTGTGGTGAGGTTCAACTACATCTTCCCTAAGCTCATATGACCCAAACCATCTAACCCTCAAATCGTATGCAAATCTTGCATTCACCATGGTAATGGTCATGCCAACTCCCACAAGCGTTCTAAACTCAAATTACAACATACATCATTTACTGATAGAGAGAACTTACTACAGATAAACATAAAGGTCACACACCTCAGGACAACCCGCAGGAGATCTACCTACTTAACCTCAAAATGATATCTCCCTATACATTTCCGAAAATCATAGCTATCACACAACCACTACACCTTCCTACAATAGAACACAATCACTGCCTGAATACACTGCTAATCAAATACATGAATGCTACTGGAGCATTGGTCAGCTCAAAAGACATTACCGGGATCTCAGAACATAACAGGAAAACCCACTTCACTCCACAACTAACTACATGAGAGGTCCTTCACTACTCATAACTCGAAGCCATATTCTAACTCAATACAGAAGGCGAATAATCAAGGGTTCTTGCCACATCTCCCGCCAATTCATTTTGTCACAATCAAACAACCTGAACAACTGTCAAGCACACTCACCACGTAGTCATCTAGTCTCAAGGTTTCATCAATAAGGACACCACAGACATATAAGTCCCCCAACACATATGCTCACACAAATGCAATCTCAGTACTCAAGCCACAGACAAAATCCGGCCTCAAGTCCTTCCGACTGGCCCATTATTAACATGTAAAAAAAATCACATCTCACCCATGTAAGTCACAAGCCGACGACGCACAACTGATACCAAGCACTCGCGTGCGCATTTGAATACATGAAAGGAATTCAAAGAGTTACGCTTTTGGCTGAATAAATGGATCCGCACGATAAGAATTCAAGAATGTGGAATGTTTCCTAAGAGTTCTAANATAAGTCTAACGCCCCCAACCATGAACTAAACAACTCTAAACAACCTCCCAGAACTGGAGTCAATAGTCATGAGCATCTAAGAATGAATAAGCCTAACTCTGCTAAAACTATAATATATGTCTCTGAATCAATTGATAAAACATAATAAGGAAGGAAAATGGAGAAGTTGTGGACGCTGGACAGCTACCTCAAAATCCCGCGAAATCCGCTAACGAACAAGCAAAAACTGCTACTGCTCCAGACCGTCACCTGAATCTGTGCACAGAGGCACAAGGAGTCTTTATGAGTACGCCAACTCAGTAGTAACGAAAATAAATCACAGTCTGAGAAATATAAAGCACACAAACAGATACACCATTTCACAACAACCAGTAAACATCAAGTCACCAAGTAGTATTCAGCAATTTCATAAGTTCGAAATCAATTTCCAGAGAACCTTCGAGAACAAGTAAATATCAATATATCTTAGTGAAATCCTCAGTAAAACTCAGTTTGAAAACAAAGTAAATCATGGTTCGAAAACTCAGTAAAATCTTCATAAATTGCCCCTAAGGCCAAAATCATTTCTCGGAACAGATGCCCTCAGGCATTCCCTCAATCACTCAGTATAATTCATCACTCAGTATCAGCCCCGTGGGAAGTCATCATCACTCAATCGGTACCGGCGCTCACTAAGGGTGTGTTACAGACTCCGAAAGGGATCCTACAGCCCAAGCGCAATAATAACATAAGGCCTGGAAGCCTTCTCACCTCTCTCATAAGGCCTGGTAGCCTCCTCACATCACTCATAAGGCCTGGAGGCCTCCTCACCTCTCTCAAACGGCCTATAAGCCTCCTCACAATATAGGCCTGAAGCCTCACTCAGTCAGACACTCTCAATTTGCCCTTAGGCCGTAAACAAACCGGGTTCTCGACCCAAAACATTGTTTCATTTTCTTCAATAAATAGTATCAAAATACTCTGAGTGTCAAAACAATTTATCAGGAAAAGACTGAGTGTAATTCACAACATATCAAGTGAGGAAACACAGTAAAACAGTCCCAAGGGGTAAACAGATCGGCACTAGGCCCCAAACACGGCTTATAGCCCAAAACATATCATAATATATAAATACTAATTAAGCAAAGGCTTAAAAATCGATTTCGCAACTCAATAGTCGCCTAAATAGAAAAGATGTTTCCAAATTTTCCACATTTTCATTTCAAAACCCGTGAAAGGGTGCATAGTCCGGGGTTTCATACCCTCAGTACAGGATTTCAAGACATTACTCACCTCAAAACTAGCCCGGAATTATTCCACAATGCGCGTGCCTCTCGAATCAACCTCCGAAGGCTCCAAATCTACCAAGTTCAGATTTTTATCATCAATATATTCTTAAGGAACTATTTCCAATTGAAAAATATCGAAATTAACCCAAAAATCCGAAACCGGTCAAAACCCGACCCCCGGGCCCGTGTCCCGAAACTCAGAATTTTTATACAAAAGTGTTCTTCGTTCTCTCATGAGTCCGTGCATATAAAGAACACCAAAATCGGAGTTCGTTTGATCCCTCAAATCGACCCCTAAAGGTCTCTTAATCTCAAGCCCTAAAACCCAATTTTTCTACTGATTTTCATGAATTAAACACTGATATTTTGATCCTTAATCACATAAAATCGAGTTTTAGGGTCCAAAATCCTTACCTCAATTAAGAAAAATGATTTCCTCTCTTAATAATCGCCTCAAAAGCTTCTTCCAGTTCAAAAATTGGAAGAAAACTCGGACTGCTCATTATATATATACTGTTCACGCGTTTTACTGCTCCCAATGGATTCCTTGTGAAATTCTAATTTATTTAGGCTTTTGAATCACTCAATTTGACCTTATAATGAAGGAGATATGTAGGTCTTAAGATTTGAAAATAGTGCAGGTTTTTAATACGCCGTCAGGGGCAATTTCGTCATTAACCTGAAAAATCGGGCAACCTTGGTAAAATAGCCATAAAATCCTCATACAATGTCCAAATTCGACGATTCTTTTTGCTACGGGTCCGTAATTACGATACGGATCTAATACTTCATTCAAAACAGTAATAGGAGCTCATTTGTTCAATATAATATCATTTATGCTTGAAAAAACGACGCCGAAGCATAAGAAAAACGAGCACAACGCAACCCAAACCTATCCAAAACTCATCCGAGCTCCTTGGGACCCCACACGAACATTCTAACAAGTCCCATTACATAACTCGAATTTAGTCGAACCTTCAGAACACCCAAAATAACATCAAAACACCAGATCTACGTCGAATTCAAGCCTAAGAACTTTGAAATTTCTAAAATCCACCAATGATGCCAAAACGATCCAAAAGAACTCCGGTTGACCTGAAATTTTGCAGACATATCCAAAATGACATTACGAACCTGTTCCAACTATCGGAATTCTATTCCGACCACGATAGCCTATTTTCCACTGCCGACCGAAATCGCCAAAAACTAACTTTCGCCAACTCAAGCCTAATTCTACACCGGACATCACAAAATTATTCTGAAAACACTCCTAAGTCCAAATCACCTAAAGAAGCTATCCGAGCCATAAAATCCGCATTCCGAGGTTATTTACCAATAAGTCAACTCTCAGCTGACTTTTTCCTATTTTAAGGCTATTTTTATATGCTAAATGACTGAACTCTCGCTACCACCATTCGATTTCAAGCCTACCAACTCTAATACATCAAATATATTATAATCATTTTATAACAAGTCAATAGCAACAATTATAATGCAGGTTCTACGTAATGACAAACCGGGTCGTTACATTGTCACGATCTAGAATTCCCACCTTCGAGACTGTGATAGCGCCTAACATTTCACTCGCTAGTCAAGCCAATGTTAGAGTAATTCCTAAGCCAATTTTTAATAATTCAAATAATTAAACTAAAATGAAGTACGAAGTGGCATAATAACCAAAATATCTAAGTACAAGCCCGCATCTGGAGTCACAAGTGCACGAGCTACTAGAAGTTCTACAAATAGGGATGAAATGAACTAATGGGGAAAGAGGGAGGGGACTTCAAGGTCTGCGGACTCCAGCAGATCTACCTCGAGTCTCCAAATGTGATAATCCGAGCTGATGCACCTCATGTACAGCTGGGACCTGTACCAAAATCTGCACAAGAAGTGCAGAGAGTAGTATGAGTACAACCGATCCAATGTACTCCATAAGTACCGAGCTTCACCTCGACGAGGTAGTGACGAGGGCTATGAAAGGACACTCACGTAATTTAACATGTACAAATGTAGATATATGTGCAACATAGTAACAATATAGATTTAATATGTACGATTGAGAGGGGACATGCGAAAAAGGAACAAGATACGATAACTACATCAGGAATGATGACACAAATCGGTCAAATAAATCATCAACCCATGAAAACGGATAAACATAATGAATAAAGACGGCACGACATCACCCATCGTTCTTTTACTCTCAACCTCACCATGAAACAAATAGTAATGGCACGGCATCACACTTCTTGCTTTTACTCACAACCTCACCAAAAAATGATACATATGGCACGTCATCACTCTTCATGATTTTACTATCAACCTCATCATGAAACGACAAATATGGCACGACATCACCTTTCATGCTTTTACTCTCAACCTCACCATGAAACGATAAATATGACACGTCGTCACCCTTCATGCTTTTACTCTATTTCTCCCTATGTATTAACCAATAAATGAAGCAACAAACGACATGGTATTACCCTTTTCTTCTTTAACACTCTCCCTTACCATGTAGTAATGAATAGAAAAATTTGGGATATTGATAATGCAAGAATAAACCTTACGTCAATAATAGTTCCAAGATGCAAAACCTCAACTTCTAAATATACTCAACCTTCACAATTAATTCATAAATACGGAAAGAACGATCAAGTAAGTAATAAACTAATCTAAGCATGGATATCATAAGTAAAGAAGACAATAAATTACACGGAAACAAGTCTCACCTGCATACTTTAACCCAACAACAACGCATAGGTACTCGTCACCTCACATATACTTCGTACCCAAACATTTAAACACGTAGAAAATAAGCAAACAAGTCATAATCCCAAGTCAAAGTTAACCACGACACTTACATCACTCCGCAACCAATTCAGAACTCTATTGGGACCTTTCCTCTAGAATCCGCCTCCAAACCAATTGTATCTAACCAAAATCGACTCGTTAACGTCAAATAATGCTAAGGAAATCAATTACAATACATAAAGTCAGTATTTTTACACCTTTCCCAAAAAGTCAAAAAACGTTAACCTCGAGCTTGCTTGGTCAAAATCTGAGATTCGGACCAAAACCCATTTTTACCCATTCACCCCCGAGCCCGATTATGTAGTTAGCTTCAAAATCCGACCCCAAGTTGAGGTCTAAATCCCGAATTTGTAAAAAACCTCAATTCTTCCCAAAAACCTAGTTTTCTACCATGGAAGTACAAACATTAAGGCTAGAAATTAATAGGTGATGTTAGAAATGGAAGAAAATGAGTTAAAGTATACTAAGCTATGAATTGGTGACGAATTTTCGCGTCAGAATCGCCTCTAGGCCGTGCTCAAATGGAAAGATGGTGAAAATGGGTGAAATCCCTTCTTTGAAACATTATAAAGCACTAGCGTCAGGCCTTCTTCGCGTTCGCGAAGGGCCTGCCGCATTCGCAAAGCAAAAGACCCAAATGGCCTTCGCGTTCGCGTAATGTCCCTCGCGTTCGCGATGGTTTCTCCCCCCTGACCATCGCGTTCACGACCTAGTGGTTGCGTTCACGAAGAACATAAGCCCAACCTTCTCAGAGCCCCACAAACCTTCGTGTTCGCGTGGGGGTGGTCGCGTTCGCGAAGGTTAAACCCCCCAAGGCTTCACGTTCGCGACCTATTCCCCGCGTTCGTGTAGGGTAAATCCCCACCTCCAGCCCAGTTTGCTCTTCGCGATCACGGGAGTATCCTCGCGATCGCGGGAGTATCTTCGCGATCGTGAAGAAGAAAGCATCAGGTGACAGTAGAAGCCAAAAAACTAGAAATTCTAAGTCCAAAAACATTTGTAGCCTATCTGAAACCCATCCAAGCCTTCGGGACTCCAAACCAAATATGCACAAAAGTCGAAAAGTACTATACGAACTCGCTCGCGCGATCAAAATACCAAAATAACACATAGAATTGTGAATTAGACACCAAAACGAATGAAATTTTCAATAAAACTTATGAACTTTCATTTTAATAACCATACGTCCTAATCACGTCAAACCAACTCCATTTTGCACCAAATTTTGCAGACAAGTCATAAATACAGTAATGAACCTATGCCAAGCTCCGAAATCAAAATCCGAATGCTGTAGCAACAAAGTCAAACATCAGTTAAACTTGAAATTTCTTTAAACCTTTAAACCTCAAATTTTCAACAAATTGTGATAAATCAAGCTATGGACATTCGAATTCGATTCCGGGCATACACCCAAGTCCCAAATCGCGACACGAACCCACTAGGACCGTCAAAACACGGATCTGAGTCCGTTTCTCAAAATGTTGACCAAAGTCAACTCAAATGAGTTTTAACGCACGATTTCACAATTAATCATTTTTTTACATAAAAAGTCGTCTGGAAAAAACCACGGACTGCACACGTAAAACGATAAAGTCTAAAAGGAGCTATTTGAGGTTTCGAAATACAGAATTAAGGGCTAAAGCTCTAGATGATCTATCGGGTCATCACACTATTAAAGCAATCAAACTCATAGCGGAGACATACAAAAATTTACTTAATAATGATAATGTTATGGCTAGAAGAACCGAGATTGAGTCAGTAGGAGAGTATGTCTTTTTTTACTTTATTTATAAAATGTCTTAAAGTTACAAAGTAATGCTAGCTTTTGGCATATTTAAATATGTAATCTATGATAAAATCAAATGTTTTTCAATTATGTAAGCATTAATTACTTTAGTATTATATATATTTTGTAAAAATAGGATATAAAGTAACTCGCATGCCTTTGATTTATGCAACCTAAGTTTAGTGGACTTATTTTAGTACACTAACAGTGTATGAAAATCACAATTTCAGCTTTTTAAATCTAATTGTAAAATATTGTTTATAATAACAGTGAGTAATTTTTTCCAGCCAATATACTAGTGTTATATAGGGTTTATATGTTAAAGTCTATTTTGATACCCCCAAATGAATCCGCCCAATACAACCCGTTTCCAGTTGCATGTCGACTTCAACAAGGCCCAAACTCAACAGAGGATAAGGGTAATTAGGTCAATAAAGCAGGAGTTCCAAAGGCGGGGTTATATGTTTCTCCCATACGAAATAAGGAAAACCCTTCTCCTCTCTTATCCACTTTCTCAACAAAAAAAAATCCCATTTTCAATTTTCAAGAGCACATTGCAAAATCCAAAAGCAAGAGTTTCACAAAAAAATGGCGGTGTCTTTGGGGTTCTTCTCCGCTTTCTCGGCTGTTGAAACGGCGTCGTTCTTTAAGTCTTCGTCTTCTTCTTCTTCTTCTGTTAGGCTTGGTGGTAATTTACCTAGTGTGCGAATGGCGACATTCGCCGCTTCTTCAAAGCCAGCTACTACGGAGCCAAAGAAGCGGGAACCAAGAGGCATAATGAAGCCACGTCGAGTTTCTCCGGAAATGCAGGCTTTCCTTGGCGGGCTTCCGGAGATTCCTCGTACTCAAGCACTCAAGTTCATTTGGGCCCACATCAAACAGCACAACCTTCAGGTATATTTTTGGCGTTTGTTGGTATTCATTTATCCGGTTAAATTAGTCGATACAGGCAGAGGCCGCTCTAGTTTGAGATTCTACAACAACCCATCTGATTTGATGGGTTCGGAATCTATTATTTGTACTTATTTAGCACATATAAAAGATCCGAGCTAAAGCTATTGGGTTCATCTGAACCCATAAGGTGCATACTGCATCCTCCGATCCTCTGAATATAGGAATATTAGTGCTGAGATTTAGAGAATCATTAATTTGCGTTAAAAGATAAGTAATTATTTATCAGTAGTGGTATGATAGATTGATATATCCATATTGGAGGTGAAATTGATGTAGAAGATGAATATAGTTGACTCCAACTATTTGGACGAGCGTAGTTGATTAGATGATTGATTATTTATATGCATATAATCTGTTTGTTATTGTTTCAGTAATGGGATTTTTAGCTTAATTTTGGGACATATGTGTTGTAAATTGTTTGGAACCGGTGGTTACAGATACAGTACCACGAAGGGGATTTTCAGTAATGCTTCTTGGCACTTGGAAAGGATGAGAAGCTTCTTGGTTGATTATGGGTGTTCATAAAAAAACGTTTTGATTAAGGGGTTATGAGATGTATTGTATTAATTTGTTAGTTCTGGGTTGTGTTGTAGTAAGATTTGTGTTACTTATTTGTTTTGATTTGGAGTTTATGAGGTGTATTAATTTGTTGGTTCTGTGTTGTGTTGTAGTAAGATTTGTGTTATTGCATGATTCAGTTGTCTAAAATTATGTTCTTTTCACTTGTATTTCTGAAATTTCTTCATATATAGTAGTTCTGCTCTGGTTTATATGTTAAATGCCCACTCACATGATTTCTTTAACCTCTTTGAGTTTGTGTTGGTCCGTATTAAATGAGCGTGTTCCAAAGTTATTAACTAGTTGGTTAATATTCATCTAGTCACTCTTGTGTCGAATCATAATAGCTCCTTTGTTTTTTTTTGCCTTGGTGCGTTTGGTATCACCTGCCATTCTGTTCTATTTAGTGCGTTTGGTATCACCTGCAATTCTGTTCTATTTAGTGCGTATTTTCTAATGATAATGTTTGTGTCATTTACTGTATGTTGTGTAGTTGTTGAAGATAAATTGCAGACCTATAACTTTTTTTGACTTTCAAGTATGAATTGGTAGCTCTCTTCTTGCTGGCCTAAATAGCTAGCTATTTTTGCTTGAGACAAGACAATAGTTATGATGTCGTCCCCTTTTTCTTGTGATCAATTGTCGATTTGCTTGTGATCGTAGTTTCTAACTCTTGTATGAAAGATGTTTATTTGTTTGATATATATGCTTGCCATATATCTACTATTGATGAACTTCCCGTGAAATATGATGTTTCATGGAAGTCTTCTTCATACAACAACAACAATAACAACAACATAACCAGTAAAATCTCACTAGTGGGGTATGGGGAGAGTAGGGTGTACGCATACTTTACCCCTACCTGGTACAAAGAAGGAAGTCTTCTTCATATGTATTCGTTTTCATTACTTGATAAAAAGTATGTATTCTTTTTCATATTAATCGATAGATATGCTGGGGATATGCTTTCAGCTTCTAGTATATACCACCTGTGCTTGATACGATGTGTGATTGTACTCCATGTGTCTGGTTAAATATCATCTAAAGTATTCTACAAAGGTTTGGAGCTTCGTTCCAACTATAGATGTCAAAAGGTACTGTAGTATTTGGTCATATCCCCTTCCCTTCCATGTACTCAAGTGGATGGCTTTAGTGATTGAGTTTGAAGAAATTAGTTCTTTCTGTTATGAGGTTTGATGTCTGTGTTACTGTTGACTCCTTATTCAAAATATAGCTTTGTATAGTTTTTATATTTATTATGCATTCTCGTAATATATAGTAACTTACACTATCCATATTGTGGGGGTCATCATTGTAGGATCCTGAGGACAAGAAGGTCATAATCTGTGATGACAAGTTGAAGAATATTTTTGGAGGAAGAGATACGGTCGGGTTCCTTGAGATCGCAGGATTGATTAGTCCTCACTTTCTTAAGTGACACCAAGTTACGCAAGGAAACTCTTTTTTCTTTGTAAAATTAGGTTCTACATTGGATGATGTAGTATCTTTTAGTGAAGAAAGAGATATTTTATCAGTTGCAATAATGCAAACAATGGAAGTGTTTGAGCGAGATAAATAGTTACTAACTTTAGGGTGTGTTTAGTAAAACGGAAAATGTTTTCCAAGAAAACAAGCAGTTATCTTACTTATTTTCCGATGTTTGATATGCAGTTAAGGAAAATAACTTCTTAAGACTACTCGTAAATGAAAGCAAAAAAAAAGAAAAAAAAAACAGAAACAAATCGAAAATACAAAAAAAAAGTGTAAAGTTTTTTTGCGGGGGTGGGTGGTTCAAAAAAATGAAAAAACAGAAAATTGAAAATACCAATTTTTTGTGTGTGTGTGTGTGTAAGGG
>ML261594.1:29743-77719 GCA_005239495.1 Nicotiana undulata | reverse complement strand
GGGGGTGGGGGGGGGGGGGGGGGGGGGGTTAGATGTGAGAGTAGGTGGAATTTTTGGAAAATGTTTTTCTAACTTTGTCTAGGAAAGTCATTTTCCTCCGGTTTAAGGAAAATGTGATAGCTAGGAAAACATTTGTCAAACTATTTTATGCAACCAAACAGTGAAAAATGGGAAAACATTTTTCTGAATTTTTTTTCCGTCATAACAAACACACCCTTAATCTTCATCCTAATGCAGTTATGAACGTATGAACTACTACCAAAGGATGTGGCGCAGTGGATGAGATTGCTCTTCCCTCAACTAGAGGTCTTGAGTTCGAGCTCTAGGTAAGGAAAAATCTTTGGTAGGGAGTACTTCCCCCAAATGGGACCCTACGCGGCGTGAATCCGGATATACTCCAATACAGATACCGGACACCGAGTAGGAAACCAAATAAGAAAATAACGTATGAACTCTTTAATTAGTCAGGACTCCTAACGAAAGCATATATTTCTATGTTTTTGTCTATTCTTGTATTTTGTTAAAATTAATTTTGATAGAATATGTAGCTACCACTTTAACTTTGCTAGAATATTAGGCATTTTTAATTAATTAAAATATTTATTTTACTTGTATACAGTGGTAATCAAGAAATTTGAATTTCAAGTTTTCAAATTTAAACACATCATTATTTAAATTTTAATTTTTCTTTTGTTTCTGTCCCTTCGAGGACATCCGATTATATTTTGTAAGAACCGATTTAATTAGATTCATACTAATTATTAGATAACAATAATCTTTTTATAAATATAAGAAATATATCGCATCATAAACATGTATAGTGTTAATTCTCATTTTACACATGTGACAAAAAGTTTGAGGTGGCATGTAAATTCGTTATTTTTGTATGTAAATGGTCTAATCATATAGATAAATTAAAGATAAATAATAAGAGAAAAAAAGATTACAGGAATGCTACATTAAATCTTCTCGGCTCAATTGGTTTTTTGGCTCTATATAAATTTGTTTTTTGTTTATGATCTTTTTTGCACATTAGAAATTTTTTTTACACGTAAGAGATCTGTCTTTTACACATAAAAAATCTAAAAAAGTTATTTTCTTAAATTCAAAATTGTAAAGGGCATGCTTTATAAATAGCACAATCTGCTAGGTCTAGTCTATGAGATGAGGTTGTATAAATCTTATCGTCTATCTACATAATAGTTTTTACAATATTAAATATTATAAAAATTAATATAAAATGTATTATAGTTATGATACATAATTTAAATAAGAAAAACAGTTTAAAGGTAAAATCTTAATCGATTTTAAAGTCAAAAAATTAGGATTTCCTACGTAATTACGTTCAGATAAGGAAAGATTTAATAACTCAAATTTCAGGTGATTTTAAAATTTTAAATATTTAAAAAATAATTAAATCACAAATTTATCTAGTGTGAAGTCTTTTCTTAACAAGTAAAAGACGAACGATATTGCGCTAAGGGACTTCGTGCTTTTAATATAGTAGCATACATAAATGATTTCAGAGTAGGAAAAAAGAACTTCACACGCTAGTATTTTGGGAACCTAATTTTTCACCATATGTAAAAAACATCTATTACTTTTAATATTTAAATAGAATTTAAGTTTAATTTTGATATTTCAGCTTTAGTTTCACCTTATAGGTTTTATTTGAGAAAATTGGAAACCAACAAAAAGATTCATATTTTTAGAGTATTAATTTTGTTTTCATTTGCCAAAGAAGGAAAACTCACAACAAAAACAGTGTCTTCTTTTAGGATTTGTAGTATTAAATTAGCTAGTACTATCTTCTTTTGGTATTCTTATTTTTTACGTTCTTTTAATAAATTTGAAAATAAAAAGAAACAAAATCAATAAAATAAGAACTAATCAAGAATTGCCAGCTGTCAAATATTGCTCACACAAAAGACAAAGTTGGCAAACCAGCCTTGCAGAAAATTTCCAAATGTCTCATCCTTTTCAAGAATTCGGAACCAAAATATTGTTGTTTTGGAAACAAAGAACACAAATATGTGTAAAACAAAAGAGTACTAATGTATATATAACGCCCAAAAACTGGGCGTTATACCTTAACGGTAACTTTTGCCGTTAAGGTATAGCGTCCAGTTTTTGGGCGTTATACCTATGAAAAAGCTATTGTCAGGTATAGCGTCCAAAGTCAAAACGCTAGACATATAGCGCCTAACAACTGGACGCTATACTCCTTTTTTGGCCCCACCAATAATAACTAACATAACAATAATTCAAATGCGTAAGCGCCCAGAATTTGGGCGCTATACATAAAAAAAAATTCCGGCTAGCCATTTCCTATATAAAGAGGTTAGGATTGTAGGAAAAATCATTCAAAAAATATTTTAAGTCTCGTTCAAACGTTTCTTGTTGTTAAATTCTCCAGCATTTTTTCATTATGTCTGAAGAGCGTAGAATAAGAGTTTCATTATATTGAGGGGGTGAGGTTGTGATGGAGAATAACTCTGTGAGGTACAGTTTACCTGCACAGTGTCATGTTAAATTGCCACTTACAATGGAGTACGATAAATTGATATCGTTGTTATGCAAAAAAATGAGTGTGAGGAAACGTTCAGTAATACTTAAAGTAACCGGAAGATATCTGTATTCCGTCACTCCTCAAGGGGTTGCGTTTTTCTCGGAGTTTAACATCAACAATGATGAAACTTTGAGGGATTTTTTGAGTACTCCGGATGAATGCCGGAAATTTCTTGTAATCACAATGTTGGAGATGTACGTCAAGGTCGAAGACGTTCCCAAAAATGAGGTTGCGCGTAGTAGAGATAACCCCCAGTCATCGGGCGGTTATTCTGGAGCAGCTTTTACCGGACAGATTCCAGATGAAAGGGTTTTCCTTGATTTAAACTTATCACCGCCGGCGAATGAGCAACGAGAAAATAATTTCTCTCCTGCTTTCCATAATTCACAAGACGAGTGGTAAACTTCAATTTTCATTTGTGTTAATTATGTACATTTTTGGTGTATTGAATTTGTATTAACGCTCATATATTTAACAGGGGGTACCGGCCGGATATGAATTTTACAAGTGGTCCATCCGGGAGTCATCACCTAATTGAAAACGTCCATCATGGAATTTCATCACATTACGACTTGTAAGTGAAGTGATATAGCTATATGGAAAGTATTTATTAATTTCAGTAGCTTATATTTTTGTTGGTTGTGCAGTGAAAACGAGCAAGTTGAACTACCCGTACTCACTCAATTGCCCGAATACGACGTATTAAATCGGGATCTGACAGATGCACAAAGTGAGGAAGAGAACAGTGATTACGATAACAATGCCGATGAATCCGGAGACGAGACACCCTTTACTCGTGAGTATGGTGATGAGGAGGATGAGGAGGAAGGACCTGATTTGAAGAGAGAGTATGCTCCACCCCCCCCCCTAGACGAAGAGTGTACGAGTTCTAAGTGTCGTTTCATTCAAGGGAGATTCCTTACATTGATAACTTGCCAAGCATGCCGGATGTGGAAGCTCTCACAAGGGATTTTGATGAAATCCGGACAGCAATGTGGGATGAGTCTAGACCAACGGTGCTTGCAAAGGGCATGCTTTTTCCTGATAAAGCACGCGTAAGCAGGGCTTGTAAAATGCACAACGTAAAAGAGTGTCGTGAGATGCAGGTATGGGAGTCAAGTCCGTTGGTATACAAGGCTGTTTGCCGCAGGTGGTTTTGGCCATGTCATTGGATGTTGTGTGCGACCAAGAAGAAGACAGGTCTGTGGAAAGTGGGTAAATACATTCCCACCCACACATGTGAAATGGACACATTCAACGAGAATCACTTCAACTTGGATATTGACTTGATTTCTCTTGTACTTATTCCGCACCTCGAAGCGTCCATAAGGTATAAAATCAAAGAGTGCATTACATCAGTCCACCAGAAATATGGCCATACCATTACGAAAAGAAAGGCATTTCTCGGGCGCAAACGAGTGTTTAAAATTGTCTACGGTAATTGGGATAAGTCATTTGCATCTCTGCCAAAGTACATGGCCGCACTGCAGCACTTTAACCCTGGGACAGTTGTTGAATGGAAGCTTGAGCGGAGTCCGAGAAAACCAGAATATATATTCAATTACGTGTTCTGGGCGTTTAAACCAGTAATTGATGGTTTTTCGCATTGTCGGCCCGTAATATCCATAGACGGAACTCATGTCTATGGAAAGTACGATATCAAGCTATTGATAGCCGTGACAGTAGATACTAATGGACAAATATTTCCTCTAGTTTTTGCTGTTTGTGCCAATGAAAGCACAGAGACATGGACGTTGTTTTTGAACCCTTGAAAGAGCACGTTGTCAAACAGCGTTCCGGTATTTGTCTAATATCTGATCAGCATGGTGGTATCTTAAGTTCTGTGGAGAACTTGCCTGCATGGCAAGAACCTTATGCATACCACTGTTACTGTGTGAGGCACTTTAAGGCCAATTTTCAGAAGGCATATCCCAACAAGGATCTACATGATTTGATATGGATGGCAACAACAGACCACCAACAACATAAATTCTGGAGGCATATGGAATCTACCAGGCAAGAAGATGAGGCAACCTATTGTTGGTTAATGCGACATCACCCTGAAAAGTAGACTTTGCATGCGGATGGTGGCAGACGATGGGGAATTCTGACTACAAACGTGCCAGAGTCTTTCAACGGGTTATTGAAGTCGACAAGAGGATTGCCTGTCACAGCCATGGTGCGGATGTCTTTCAAGAAGATGGCAGAGAGGTTTGTTGAACGGTCTGCAGCTGCAACGGAATTGATGGAAAGGGGTGTTGAATTTATGCCAGGGCCGATGAAGAGATTTGAGAAATACAGACGGTGAGCACATTGGCATTCATTTTTGCAGTATGATAACGAAAGAAATATTTTTGAAGTTCGCACCGCTATACACAATAATCGGGGTAATAATGTACATACTGTAAATGAATCAGCAAGGTTATGCTCCTGTGGGAAATGGACCATCTACCACATGCCTTGCTCACATGCCATCAAGTGTTTTCAATGTATTGGTTTTGGGAAGACCAACTATGTTGATCAACAATATAGTGTTTCCAAGTACCTAAACACATATAGTGGGCAGTTGCAGCCAGTGGGTGCTGAGCATTATTGGCCTTTGGAACCATTTAAAATGGTGTGTAACAAGTCCTATTTGCATAAATTATAGGTGCATAAGAGAACGCGTATACGAAACCAAATGGATGTTAGTGACACCGTTTATGCGCGCAAATGTGGTATATGCTCGCAAACAGAACACGACCGTCGAAAATATCCTTCAGCTGGTTTGGGTGGCAATACTAATCAAGTTTGTGGTGGGTGTTTTTCTAGTGCGCCTAACTATCCATGAGTTTATGTTAATTAGTTGTTATGTCTATGTTGCAAGATTTATGAAATAAAATTATGTTTGTTAATTATGATTTGAACTTTTTCATTTTATCTTTTTAAATGATAATTTAATAAATTATGTGTATATTTAGCGCGGTTAAATATTACGTTAATTATGTGTGTTATCTTGTCGAACTGAAAAAGCTGACTAGCAGCTGACATAAACTAGCAGCTGACATAAAGCTGTCTTGTACACATCATGATATTTAACACGTAAAATATAACGCGATTAAATAGTACGTTATGTGTATATTTAGCGCGGTTAAATACTACGTTAATTATGTGTGTTGTCTTGTCGAACTGAAAAAGCTGACCAGCTGACATAAAGCTGTCTTGTACACGTCATGAAATTTAACACGCAAAATATAACGCGATTAAATACTACGTTATGTGTATATTTGGTGTGGTTAAATACTACGTTATGTGTGTTGTCTCGCCTATAAATAACGGGCTCATTCTAGTTATTTTGTGCGCTCAAAAATTACTAATAGCAAATCTTTCATTAAAAGCAAAGTTTTTTTATTGCACAAATATCTCAACCTATTCGTACACCAAGGTGCAAGTGTGGAAAAAGATGCATGATGCAAAATTGTTGGGACGGTGGTGAAGTTGGACGCCGCTACTGGCACTGTGTGAACCAATTTTATAAGGTTCCCGATGAACCTATTTGCGATTTTGAGGAATGGGTTGATGAACCATGTTATCAGGAATGCTACAAAGAATCTTTGAAACATCTTCATAAATTGTGTTTAAGACAATGGGAACGTGAAAGAGAAAATATGTTTAGTGTTTAGTGTATTACCTTATCTTTATTTGTCCCATGTCATGTATTTTTATTATGTTAGCCTGCTATGTTTGTGTTTGTGTTTGTGTTTGTGTTTGTGTTGTAGTAATGTTTTCCTTCTTTGTTGTACTGAACTTTATTTTAATTGTACTAGAAGTTAAGTTTTAATGCTTGTGTTGTTATATGAAACTATCTAATGAAAGAGGAAATAAAAAAGTAATGAGCATATTATATAAAAATTGTTGTTAATGTATACAAAAATATTATTTACACAAAATACAAAAAAAAAGAAGGAAGGTCGAATCAATGTGTCTCGCATCCGGTGTGCCTCAACGCAGCAGTTGGCCTAAGGCGCATCCCATCCCGCCCGGGTACACTATCGGGATCATCATCATCAAGTCGTCTCCTTATAGTCGGATGCGACGCAGGATGACATGTATTAGTGGTGCTGTCAGGATCGATATAAGAGGTCGTCGGTCTAGTAGAAGCCTACATAAGAATAGAAAGCTCAGTATAGAAAAGTATATAATAATTCACAACAATTTAAATTGTCTTACCATGATCTCGTCTGGCTCCTGAATGCAATCATCTGTCACAGCCACGTCAGCATCGCATGAAGCCTTAAAAAGGAAATTAATAAAGTTAAAGAAAATAAATAAGTTACAGTTAAAACAAATTCAAATTCAATACTAATAAAAATATACCTACGCATGTGATGATGAGCCTAACTCCGTCAGCGCTCACTATGCAAATCTCGGATCGGTCGATCCTCATCGACGGTAGACGGGCCTGGGAAGTGTCTATCCTAATCAACTCCTGGAATATTCGTGCCCGTGATCAATAATTGACCTGACGGAGTCACCTGCGAAGTCACTGGAGTGAGATGCATTCCAAGGCTGTAAGACGACATGCCCGTCTCATGTATGCCACCTGCCAGATCAGCAACAACATCATCAACAGGAGCCTCAACGCCCCCTTGCTGGGGACCACCTCCGCCCGCCCATGACCGCGTCGTCCGACGCCCTCGCCTCGTCGGGCACCACCATCTCGTCGGGCACCACCACCTCGTCGGGCACCACAACCTCGTGAGACACCACGACCTCGCTCGTACTACTCTGGGTCCATATAATCAGGCTCGTGTGCCAAATGCTGATCCGCTCGGGCTTGATGCAGTGTCCGGGCAGCCACCTCTACAAATCGACGGATATAATCCTTCATGGCCATAGGATCGTGGACATGACTCTGCATCTGCAGTCCCATATGATAGATGGTATGTAATCCAATCGCCTGCACAAAGTAGAAAATATAAACTACATGTGTGGCACTAAATTACAGGTATATAATTAATAATAACAAAAAACATACCAGGGCCACATGTCTCCCGGCGTATGGGACGTACCGACCGTCAGCCAAATGAATGGGGTTCCCGATAAAAAGTCGGGTAACAAGGCGGTACCATGACATATAATCCTAAATAGGCACCTCTTGCATCTACGTAGGTGGGGTCAACTCATCTCGCCGATCCCAAATATGCATCTGCGTCGTAAGCCATGGCATAAATGCGTCGTCCGCCCTGGAACGATCATCCCTCTGATAATGTATTTTCTACCATATAGGCGGCCTCGGTATACATTGCGGAAGGCCAAACTGACGAAGGCATGATGATCCACAATATCGAGGCATATGAGCGGGGCAGAAGTGCTCCAAATCGGTTAGCCGAACGAGCAATAAGCTGGCAGGGTACCGATCAAATCGTCGTTGTATGGCGTCCAGTTGAACTATCAAATAAGAACACAAACCGTGAGTATGCGCAACACTAAGTTAATCTATACCAGGTAAGTTTAGGTACATATTTACCTGTGCGCCCTCCAGCAAATCCAACACATCCCTGCAGAGGGAAAGATTATGATGAGCATCATACTCTCGTGCAAGTCTACGACGGAGAACCCACCTCCTGGATAGAGGGAGAAACGGAAGTGGTACATTAGGAGGTAACTGTGGTAGAGGTGGCTGAAACTACAAAAACCGGTCCTAGGCCCAGACCTAACATACAAAGTTGACGTAGGGTGTAAGATTAATTCGAAGTAGGTAGAATTGGAACTAATGAACTTATTATTCGAATATGTTGTCACCTGTAGAAGCGGCAGAAAGCCACAAACGTCTCTCTTCTGCCTGTACAAGTATGCGAGAACAACACCACCCCAGCTGTATAAGGGTAAGTCATCTAGCGCAGCAATATGATAAAGAAACCGCAGGCTGACTAGGTTCCCTGAAGTGTTCGGAAACAAGACCCCCCCAAATAGAAGAAGCAACAGCAACCTCGTATATCGGACAATATCCTCCTCCTCTGACTCAGTGGTGATAGTGGGGTGGACTACCTCCAGGTACACTCTAATAGGGGTCAATTGCATACGACTGGCCCCCAACGATGCAGTATCGTCCTGTGGCCTGAAACCCGTGAGCCTGTGCAGCATATCCAAATAATCCGCCCGCGACAAAGATCTCATACGCATAGGCAATGAAACGGGCAAGCCATCAGCGGGAAGGCCATATAAAACCTCCACGTCCTGCAGCGTGATGGTGGCCTCCCCAATGGGCAGGTGGAAAGTGTATGTCTCCGGTCGCCACCGCTCAATCAACGCCGCGATCAAAGCCCAGTCGAGCTGCATCCGGCCGATCTCAATAATCCTATAAAATCCCAAGTCCTCCAGGCACTGGACTACACGGGGATGTAGATCTCTATCCCTAAAAAAATCCCACATGTCATCCACTCTCCTAGCGCGGAGAGTCTGCGTCAGTAACTGTCCGTCCCATATAAAAGCGGATCTATGATCGCCCTGTAGGACTAATAGCTCACGCGAGTAAGGGCCGGGATGTGGCACGTCCATGTCGTCAATTGTAAATTAAATCAACATTAATTGTATGTTTAATCTGTAAATTAAATAATAATTTTTTGAGTTACACAATTTTTAGAGTTATACAATATTTAGACCTATGGGTTCCAGGCTCGATATTTGAGGCCCAGTAGCACCAAACTATCATTAACAATTATGTTTGTCAAAATCAATATTTTTATAATTTTGTGTGTTTGTTTTATAATTAAATTATTAATTTTTCATTATTTTTAATTGTACAAAGTGTGTGTGTATATATATATATATATATATATATATACACACCTATGGGTTCCAGGCTCGATATTTGAGGCCCAGTGGAACTAAACTAACATTAATAATTATGTGTGTCAAATTTAATATTTTTATAATTTTGTGTGTTTGTTTTATAATAAAATTATTAATTTTTTATTATTTAATTGTACAAAGTGTGTGTGTATATATATCTATATATATATATATACACACCTATGGGTTCCCGGCTCGATATTTGAGGCCCAGTGGAACTAAACTAACATTAATAATTATGTGTGTCAAATTTAATATTTTTATAATTTTGTGTGTTTGTTTTATAATAAAATTATTAATTTTTTATTATTTAATTGTACAAAGTGTGTGTGTATATATATCTATATATATATATATACACACCTATGGGTTCCCGGCTCGATATTTGAGGCCCAGTGGAACTAAACTAACATTAATAATTATGTGTGTCAAATTTAATATTTTTATAATTTTGTGTGTTTGTTTTATAATTAATTTTTTTATTATTAATTAATTGTTCAAAGTATATATATATATATATATACCTATGGGTTCCAGACTCGATATTTGAGGCCCAGTGGCACTAAACTAACATTAATAATATGTGTGTCAAATTCAATATTTTTATAATTTTGTGTGTTTTTTTTTTTATAATTTAAATTCATAATTTTTAATAACTTAATCATACAAAGTTTGCATTTTCAACTACCAGTATAAGATACTTAAACTAAAGAGATTCTACGCTAAAATACTACACTTTACTACGCTAAAAGGCTCTACATTTTACTACGCTAAAAAGGTCTACGTACGCTAAAAAATAATCTAAACTAAATATAAACAACAAATACATTTTAATCACAAATAAAATACAAAACGACATGGAAACATAAATATATAAGTCCGGATATTAACATACAAATTTATTTCACAATTTTATATTTTTTTATAAAACATTAGTATTTAAGTCCGGATAAATGTAACATACTAGTTTTGCAAATAAAACACAAAACGAAATAGAACACAATCAAATCAACTAATATGCATTATTATAAAAGTTTCAACATAAAATAAATCGAAATACCTCGATTTAGTGTTTTCAAAAAGTAAATTGGTTGAAAATTTGAGCTCGAGCGAGTGAACCAACAATAATATGATGCTCTACTCCAATGTGGGACCTACGTTCTACACCTTTTATGTGACGGGGGGCCCACAATTTTTTTACTGATACGCGCGGGGGGGGGGGGGGGGAAAAAAAAGGGAAAAAAAGAAAAAAAGGGGGGGGGGGGAAGAAATAGAGTAAGAAAGTTAAAAATGGGGAGGGGGAGATCTGGTCTTGGGGAAGACGAAAGGGGTTTAAAAAGGGGGGTATAACGTCGAGTTTTTGGACGCTATACCTACTGTCAGCTTTTTCAGCGTATAGCGCCTAATTTTTTAGTGTTATATATAATATGATTTCTTTTTTTTTAACGACTTATTTATGTTGTTTTTGTCCTAAGGGACAACATTTCAGTTCCGAATTCTCCTTTTTAAACATTGCAAGTGCATATTCCTTTTGTGGACCTACGTGACAAAGCCGGATTTTGATTATTGATCTCTATCCAATTACAGTATATAATCTCTCTCTAAATGCACACTGATTTTTCTTGGATCACAAGAATATGTACACCCACCCGTATATAGCCTTAGTCATCCATATTAAATAGGAGAGGACATTTCTTAGCACAACAGAGAGGGGGAGGACGTGAAAACAGTGAAAAGCTAGCGGCCAAAAGGGACTTCTCTCCTCACCTTCTGCCCGTCTTCTTCTTCTTCTTGGTGTAGATGTTTTAGGTCCAAAACAAAAAGAAAAGGGCAGTAAAAGATGCAACAGTCATAGCTTATTTCATTCCTCCAAAACTTCATCCAAATACCATTTTCTGGCCATGTAAGAGCTCAAAAAACCCAGCTTTCTTACTCCTCAAGACACCAACGAAAATTGGCTATGAAATCACTAAGAACCAGCTCCGAAAATCCGCCAAAACGCAGCAGTTAAAGCTTCTCCAAACCACCCACACCCAGCAAAAAAAAAACAACCACGAAATCACCGGTTTTGCAAGGTCGATCGAGGTGGCGAGTTCCGATTTTCCGTTCGAGGTTGCTCCGCCGGTCCGAGGTTCATGTTAACACCTAGTTTGAGCGTTGCTATTTCTTTGGTGTTAGCTTTCTTTTGTATGCAACAAAAAAGTTAGAATCCATTAATAGAAAGTCTATTTTTATCTACATATTCTTTTGGTTGGGTTTCTTTTCTTAAATATTCTATGTGATTCCTCTCTAGTCTTGTTTGCTTATTTTGATTAGTTTAATTTATTCTCTTTGATTTAGTAATTTACTAGATGAATATTGATTGTTTTGATTGCTTTTGTTGGTTTTACTGTTGAATCTTTAAAGGTTGAAAGATAAAGAATATTTGTTTAAATTATATATGTGTTGTCAGCAATTTGTAACTAAAGTTGTGCTTGAATTACATTTGACTATTAAGGGTCCGTCGAGTTGAGTTAGGATTTTGGCTTCTGAGGTTTTAATTTGAGATAATGGGCCTAATGTATTATTTTCGTGTGATTCAATCCAATAAAACTATAATATTGTCAACTTTTTAGTCAAATATCAAAAAATTTATTTAACCAGTAAAGAAAATTTACAGCACCTCTAACTCTTTCGGAGTAAAAGAGTTAGACTAAAAAAATATCAAAATAGCCAAAAAAACAAATATTTACAAAATTAATAGTTCCTCTACTACACTTAACTTCATAGAGGAAAATTATTCACTCTTTCTAAAATCTTCGTCCATTTTATCTTCCGTTGTCCTTTGATATGTAGTTGAAGAATAATGTCACGTATCTTCTTCTTCATATCTATCTCTCTCCCCTGAAATCTGCACATATTCCTTTCTATCCAAGTATGGTAAATTACTGCTGCAAACAGAAAGGCCAGAATACTATTATGAAGTCTACCATTTTTTGTTCTTGTACTCAACCACAAGACTTCCTCTTCCCATGTACCAATTTGATGTCTTTCTACGATCCAGTTAAGTAATGTACTCCATATATTCCTTGAATATTGACATTCAAAAAATAAGTGAGCCATTGTTTCATTTTTTTCACTCTTGCATAACACACATCCAGTATCCACTTGTATCCCCCTCGCTGCCAGCCTATACACAGTGGTGAGTCTATGGTTTGGTGCTAGCCATAAGATAAAGTTGTGTCTAGGTATAGTTGTACCCAATATTAAGGCCTTCCAACCAACCTTTGAAAACTGAGGTCTCGATAAGGTGTACATCTTCTGTATATTGAATTGCCCTTTTCTGCAGAACTTGTTGATGTCGGTAAAAGTATAATATTCATATACCATTCTCTGATGCCAAACACCTTCCTTACCAACCAGCATGCTTGGCTAGGAGTACTCATTATATTGAAATCATGTTTCTTTATGTACACTGAATAAATCCATTTGATCCAAAGAGCATCCTTTTTTGTATGTATTGCCCACATTAGTTTACAAATTGCTGCTTCGTTCCACCATACAAAGTTAATAACATTTACACCACCAGCTGACATAGGCATATAAATTCTGTCCTAGGATATCAATGCTCTCTTTGAAGGATTTTGACTTCATGTCCATAAAAATGTTCTACACACAGAATTCACAATGTATAATCTTCTTTGGTAGCAGAAACACTTGTCCCCAGTATGTTCGCATTTCAAATAATACTCTTTATCAGTTGTAATCTGTCACTGTAGGATATGAGCTTTGATGTCCAACATTTTATTCTGTTTGTGATCATCTCCACTAATGGCATACATTGCTGTGTTGATAACTTCCTTGAAGATAAAGGCACTCCCAAATACTTGAATGGTAAAGCTTCCAGTTTGAATTGATAATCAGTACAGGTCATCTCTTTGAACCCCTGAGTAACTCCGACTACATAGATATGGCTTTTGTCCAAGCTATCCATGAGCCTTGTCACCTTTGAGAAGTGGTTGAATTTGTCCAATAATAGTTGGATAGAGATCTTGTCAGCTTTACAGCACATAATCAGATCATCTGCAAAACAACCTCTTTGACTGTACAAGAATATGTGGAGCTCAGCATGTCTGGAAGCACAGAAGGGTTTCCACTGCCTAACTAGACTTCTCATTCATCGGAAGTCAGGGCTAAGATATAAGTAAGATTCAACTTGGCCCATCTCGGATGGAAAGTGAAGTCAGGGATGTTCTTGAGGGACTTCAAGGTTCTACTCAGATATTCCATTACTAGGACAAACAAATATAGGGACATATGATCCCCTTGTTTCAGTCCCTTCCTTGCTTGAAATCTGTTTGTAAGGCCGCCATTGATCAGAATAGAATAATTCACATTTGTTACATATTCCATAATCCACTGTACCATCTTAGTAGGTATCCCATATTCCAGAAATACCATTTGTAAGAATGACCATTCAACAGAATCATAAGCCTTTCTTATGTCCACTTTTATAATGCATCTAGGTGAAACTCCTTTTTTGTTATACCCCTTCACCAATTCATGGGCAATAATAACATTATCTAGAATACTTCTTCCTTCTATGAATGCTGATTGAGCTGGTCCAACAATGAAATCCACCAATATTTTTAGTCTTGATGTAAGAATTCTGGCAATGGGTTTATAGATAGTGGTACAACATGCTATAAGTCGAAATTCTTTGACAAAAGAAGGACTGGCCACCTTTGGCACCAATGTAATAGTTGTACTGCATATATTCTTCAATATCTTTCCTGATTCAAAGAAATCCTTGACTGCCTTTATAATATCTTCTCCAACTATATGCCACTATTTCTTGAAGAACTCTACTGGGAACCCATCAATACCAGGTGCTTTATCACTTGGTAAATCTTTAAGCCCTTGCATAATCTTTATCTCAAATATACTTGATAAGGTCTTGTTACTGCTCTCTATTCAAGAAAGGACCAATCCTAGAAATGTTCACATCAAGGCAGGGTAATTCAGTAGCCCTTGTTCCTAGCAAGCCTTCAAAGAAAGATGTGAACTCTTGCTCTACTAATAGAGGGTCAGTCAATTTTTGCGCGAGCTCATTACAGATGGTAGAGATTCTGTTCCTAGCCTGCCTTGCCTTCAAATGAGCATGAAAAAACTTTGTGTTAGAGTCTCCTGCTGCAATCCGCACTACCCTTGATTTCTGCATGTATACCTTCTCTTGAATACCTTCCCATTTTTCTACTGCATCAATAACTCTTTCTCCTCCAAGATCAGAGTATTATTGAACAGAGCATTATCTGTCCCCTTTTGCACTTTCTGCAGCTGATCTTTAAGTATTCAATCTGTTTGTCCACTGAATTATAGGCTCTATTCATCCCATTTGCTCTGCTTCCCAGAATCTGCAGTTTCTGCCAAACTGAATTCATAGTGTATCCACTGATCTTTTGAGCCCACACCACTTGTACTATCTTGCTGAATTCTTCCTCCTACATAAGCACAGTAAGAAGCCTAAATGGATTTGGTAAGTAATTTCTGGTTACCTCAGTACATAATAATATGGGTCAATGGTCAGAAACCCCTTAATTATCATATACTGCCTCCACATAGCTATACTGCATGAACCAATAAGAATTACCTAATGCCCAATCAATATTGCTGTAGATTCTATCAGTAGCATCTCTTTTAATGCACCAAGATCACTGACATCTCTTTTTATTCCACTGATGTTCTAAACGTCAATACCACACAAGAGGGGGGAGGGGGTGATTTGTGTGGTGTCCAATTTTCGCATGCACTAGTTATATAAGGACCATGTTCTTCTCCGTGTACCAATTCCTACAGTTTGCGGAATAATAAATACAAAAGTTAAAGAACACAATAATTTTACGTGGAAAACACATGGCTCAAAAGGTGAAAAAACCACGACCTACTTCCCAGTAGGATTTTCCCAAACTCTTCACTAAATCAATGAGCCAAACAACATTTACAAAATAAACTCTTTTGTAAACCTAAGGACTACCTCTAATCCCTTTGTGGCAAACTAGCCTCTAGCTATTTGTGAAAAACTTCAAGTTAGCTATAACTTGAACACTCAGGACCTATTACAATTTCTTCTAGATAAGCTGAAAGGTACAAGTTGTAATCACCTACTACAAATAAACTAGACTAAAAGACAACATATGGAATTGGTTCTTCTAGCTGGCTCAAGTAGCTTCAGAGGCACACACTTAATTCTCACACGAACTGCTTGCAAAATTGCTTTGGTAATTTTGCTCTCGATTCTTGTTTTGCTTCTGTGTTTGTGCGTACCTGTACAATAAAAACACTTAACAATATATAGGATTAGTAGTCAAAGAGATTCACTAGAATTTGGATGCTACTCTTTCTTGGTGGAAGAGTTCTAGTTGATCTCAGCTCCCTAAATCCTTCCTTATCTTGATTCTGTTCTTACTGAATAAGGAGTCCATCTCCTTATCAGTTTGCAATATTTTCGATCAGAAGATATCTCTTTAGATTACAGATTTCGTTTATCTCCTGCTTGTGCAACTCACGTGCCCTTAACTCTGCATGTGACTATGTCTCCAGTGATGGACCTGGTTTAACTCTGAGTTCCTTTGTCAATCTTCAAAACCACTCAGCTTCTTGATCCAAAAAATTCTCCCTTTTTGATGATGACAAACTCTATGCTTAGGCCTGTAACCACTTTAACCAACAATGAAACTTTTTAGTGTATTAAGCATTTATGATAAAGAACCAGGTTCATTGGGTTATAAATATCACATATTCAAAATATAGCACATCTTCCCCATTTTGGCATCATCGAAAAGTTACAAAATGTCAGAATTACTAGATTTATAAGAATTACTCATGGCCACTGGGAAAACTGCAAGTGCACAGATGGATTAATCATCATTAATGAACCAAGAATGCAAACTATCAAAGAAAGTGAGACAAAAATAAGAGTAGAAATAGCAAAATTCTTTGATAGAAGTATAGTTCAACCACCATCCACACAAAGAAATAAAAATTGTTACCACCATGAGCAAAAGAAAACAACAGACAAAAATTAATCCCGAATCTGGGTCATAGAGGGTTAAAGACAGATCAATGGATAACTAAGGCTGGGAAGGGGTGGAGGCTGGGTTCTTTGCTTGGAGAAGAGATAACATATTCTGAAGAATCCCCTCATTCTTCTCCTTCTTTTTGTAAATATCAGTTTTGAGATCACCTCTCTCAGCCTCAACCTCTGCAAGGGGGTTCTTCAGCCTAAGAATTTCAGCATCCTTAGCCCCACCTTCTTGCACAAGTGCCCTGACTTTGCTGTTCATAGGCATTTGTCTGGATGAACCAGGTTCATTGTCAGGAACATTGACAATATAGTCACATGCCAGAAGCGTGTTCTTGCCAAAGTGGTCCTTGACAGAGGCCATTTCTGCCTTCTTCAGGGGCACCTTGAAGTGAGCGAGCACAATGGTGAGGATGAAACCATATGGAATGGCATGGGCCTTGGAACTATTGACTACCCTGTCCAGCAGATGAATGATGAAGTAAGGCAGTTGATTTGCTTTCCACTGTCCAGGCACTCCATGAGGGTTAAGTTCATGTAGTTTACTATGTGCCTTCTCTCCTGCCTGGGAAGTATGAATTTGTTGATGAACTTAAACACCACCTTGTGAGGGGGCTTCATCTCGCTTTTGTAAACTGCCCTTGGTTCCACTTCTTCAACATTGTCACTAAACCTCCTCGTAATTTGCAGTGCAGAAGGAAGACCATCCAGTATGGGCCACTTCTGCCTTGTATAATCATCATAGCCTTCATATGGAATCCCAATTATTTCGCCCAGTTCTATGGCATCAAAGGTGATTTTGGTCCCCTTTACCTGATTGGAGAGTCTTCCATCCTTGACTACAACATTGGCCATGAACTCCACAGTCTCACTTCTGGCCAGCCTTCCATCTAACTGAAGGACCATTTCCTTCCAGCCCTGTACTTCCAGCGTATCCAATAGGTAGACCATGTCAGATTCCTCCAGATCCTTCAACAATCTCCCCTTCAGAATAGTGCGCTTCCCAAATTTGGTCAAATTGTCTTTCTCTCCACCAGACTCCTCTGCTTCTTTATCACTCCAATCATCCTCTTCATCAATCTGAACTTTCTTTGATTTCATTGTAGACCTAGTTCTCTTGGCAATAGATGAGGGTGTAGTAGATACAGATGCAGGATTCTTGGAAGAAGTCTTGGCTTTCTTCGGTTTGGGTGTCTGAACCTCAACATCTGCCATTTTTTTTTCTTGATGGACCATGTCCATCTCCTCAACCTCAACAACCTCAACAGGCTCAAAAACCTTTGCCTTACCCTTTTCAGCTCTCTTTCTCTTACTCTCACTCAAAGCCTTCTGAAACTCCTCCTCATTCTGCCTAATTGAACTTCGTGTAGTTCTTCCTTTTGGAAGAGGGATTTCAGCAGAGGTAATGGCTTTCCTCTTCTTACTCGCCACTGGAGTTTTTAGCCTTCTTAGCCTTGGGTGTCCTCTTCTTCATGGGTTTATAACTCTCCCCTAAATTTCTCATAAGGTCAGCTAAGGTTTCCTCAATGGATGAACCAGGTTCATCAGTAGCATGCTGAAGATTTTCTAACCCCTCAGCAGCCTCGCCTGAGTTACTTCCCCCTAAGTCCTTGTCTCCTTCTTCAACTACCACTGGTGCAGTACCACAAATTTCCAATGGAGTAACTTCTACCCATGTTCCCCTCACAGTACTCCCTCCTCCCTCTCTCTTATTTTCATTTACATTTTATTTTACCACCTCTTCGTTGCCTATCAGGTACTTCCACATCCACCATAGACCCAATCAGAACAAACCTATTTTTAGAAATTACGGATTCAGGCTCATACCCAGTTTTAGGAGTTGATGATACCTATTCAGAATCAGATGAACCAGTTGCTTCCCCCTCAGTTGCTGACTTGAAGGAGTCATTGGAGTTCTTTGATTCTTGAGCATGGCTGTCTTGAAGCTTAGCATTCAATTTCTTAGCTAGAGAGCCAGTAACCATTGTTTTCCTGGCAAGCATTTTTACCCGCCTTCTCCTGGGTTTCTAATTAGGGCTTGGTTAAGCAACGGAGGTGATTGGAGGAGATGGAACATGATTGTTTTGAGGGGTGGTGGGATGGGATTGAGATGGGGTGGAAGAATTTGATTGAGATGGGGTGGAACCAGAATCTGAGAGTGTGATTTTGTAGTCAGGTGTGGTGGAGGAGGATGAAACGAGTGGTGGAGTATTAGCCATTTTGATGATTTTTGTTGAAGAAGGGAAGAATATTAGGATCAAGGTGTTTGAGCAGAAGGTTGAAAGGGTTTCGACGGTTATGACTTGAGGAAGATAAGTGAATGATGATTTAGAGAAGTGGTGATGATGTGAATTTAAAAGAATGGTTCAATTAATACATAACAGGTGTAATTTAGGTCAAGAAGAAGTCTAATCGGTTCAGAAGTGTCAGTTAAAACTGACAGCTACGGCTACCCTATAATCTAAGCTCTTTAATTCGATTGGACTCTTTTGGGTAGACATAACAGGTTCAAATTTAGGATAAAGACTAGATTTTGAAAAGAGCTTGTTATAGATAGAGTTCTTCTCATGATTAACTATTAATATTTCAAGATGTGTATAGTGGAGAACACATACCTCGTCTGTCAGATGAACCAGCATTGATGGACCAGGTTCATCCTGTAAGAATCTATTGATTAAGCCTCAATTTTCAAAAATGTAAAAACATCATTAGTAACCAAGGAGTCATATTAACACATGGAAAGAGAGTATGTTGTTTATAGCATGAGACTGAGCAATGATTATTCTGATTATTTACACAAATTTCAGAATTCCTAGCCAATTTTTTTTTCATTTTTATTTTGAACTGGTTCAGTTAGGTGATCTTAAACATCCCTAACTCTAACCTGTTCCTTTCAAAATTATCTCTACTTAGTGCTTTAGTAAATATGCTAGCAATCTGTTTATCAGTAACACATAATTCAATAGAGATCAATCCCTTCTCATAGTTGTCTCTTAAGAAATGATGTCTAACATCTATGTGCTTTGTTCTTTTATGATGAACGGGATTCTTTGTCATACTGATAGCACTAGTGTTATCACAAAAGATAGGGATACAACCAATCTCTATACCATAATCCAACAATTATTGTTTAATCCATAATAACTGAGCACAACATGAGGTTGCAGCCACATACTCAGCCTCAACGGTAGATAGAGCTACAAAATTCTGCTTTTTAGTGGCCCAAGACACAAGACATGAGCCCAGAAAGTGTGTCATACCTGAGGTGCTCTTTCTATCTACCGAAAAACCTACATAGTTAGCATCAACATATCCCACAAGATTAAAATTACTACCTTTAGGATACCAAAGACAGAGGTCAGTGGTGCCTTTAAGGTATCTCAAGATTCTCTTCCTGCAATTAAGTGTGATTCCTTAGGATTAGCCTGAAATCTTGCACAAAGACCTACGCTGAAAATAATGTCAGGTCTACTGGCAGTAAGATACAACAATGAATTAATCATTCCTCTATACAACTTTTGATCGACAAATGAACCAGGTTCATCTTCTAGTTTTGTGGTTGTTCCAATAGGAGTGTCAATTTCTTTTGAGTCTTCCATTTTAAATATTTTAAGCAACTCTTTCACATATTTTTGTTGATGGATCATAGTTCCATTTGAATTTTGTTTAATTTGTAAGCCTAAACAGAAGTTAAGCTCACCCATCATGCTCATTTCAAATTCACTCCCCATTAGTTTAGAAAATTCTTTACTTGGCTTTTCAGAAGTTTCCCCAAAGATTATATCATCTACATATATCTGCACTACCAAGATATCTTTACCTTTTTCCTTCAAGAATAAAGTGCTATCAAACCTCGCTTGTAGTCATGTTCAAGCATGAATTTTGATAGCCTTTCACACCATGCCCTTGGAGCTTGCTTGAGTCCATACAGTGCTTTGTCAAGTTTGTACACATGATCAGGATTCTCCTTGTTTTCAAACCCTAGAGATTGATTTACAAACACTTCTTCCTTGAGATATCCATTCAGGAAGGCACTCTTGACATCCATCTGGTGAAGGGTGAATTCCATGTAGGCAGCAAAGGCCAAGAGGAGCCTAATTTCTTCCAACCTTGCCACAATAGCAAAGGTTTCATCATAGTCTATGCATTCCTCTTGACTGTATCCTTGAACCACCAATCTTGCCTTGTTTCTTGTGACTGTTCCATCTTCATCAAGTTTGTTTCTGAATACCCACTTTGTGCCAATCACTGATCTATCAAAGGGTCTAGGTACCAGATGCCAAACGTGATTCCTTTCAAATTGGTTGAGTTCTTTTTGCATTGCATTTACCCAATCTGCATCCTGTAAAGCTTCAACGATATTTTTAGGTTCAATCAAGGGTAGAAAAGCATCAAACGCACATAGATTTTCAACGAGGATCTGGTTCTGATTCCAAATGTTGGATCAGTTATAATGTTCTCAATGTGGTGAGAACTTTGATATCTGTGTGGTTTTACAACCAACTGGTTATAACTTGAATATCCTACAGTGTCTTGTTGCTGAAGAACAAGATCAGGGACAAGTTCCAATGAGGTTTGGAAATTAGTTTGTTGTTCAGTTCCCCCTAGCATGTTGCTTGGGATGGATGAACCTGTTCCACCACCCGTTCTTTCCTCCACTGTTGCTCCAGTTTGGTCTGAGTTTCTGACTAGCCCAATTTCTTCATCTTCTTGTTCCTGTCTCTCAAAGAGAATGTTAGTTTCATCAAAAACAACGTGCACACTTTCTCAACACACATAGTCCTTTTGTTTACACTTTATAAGCCTTAATATGTGAAGAATATTCCAAGAATACTCCCTCATCACTTCTGGGATCAAACTTACCTAGGGAGTCCTTTCCATTGTTGTGCACAAAGCACTTACAGCCAAAAGACCTAAGATGGGATGTATTGGGTTTTCTCCCTTTAAGTAACTCATAGGGAGTCTTCTCTACAAGTGGTCTAGTCATGCACCTATTTATGATATAGCATGCAGTGTTAGCTTCTGCCCAGAAGCTATGAGGTAGTTTACTAGAAAGAAACATGGTCCTGGACATATCTTCAAGTGTCCTATTATTTCTTTCAACCACTCTATTTTGTTGTGGAGTTCTAGGGGCAGAAAAGATATGATCTATGCCATGCTCATCACAAAATTTAGCAAATTTGGCATTTTCAAATTCAGTGCCGTGATCAGACCTAATTGATGCAAGTTGATTTCCTAATTGTTTCTGTATTTTTCTAACAAAAGAAGTAAATATGTCAAATGCTTCATCTTTAGATGTTAGAAACAATGTCCAGGTAAATCTAGAATATCAACAAGCACCATTACATATCTCTTACCATCTCCGCTTAATGTTCTCATAGGACCACATAGGTCCATATGGACCAGTTCCATCGTCATGGTGGTACTTACCGTTTTCTTGATTTTGAAAGATGATCTTACATGCATCCCCCTTGAACAAGCCTCACAAAATTTATCTTCCTTGAACTTAATGTTAGGGAGTCCTATCACTAAGTCCTTGGAGACTAATTTGTTGAGTTGTTTAGACTAGCATGGCCAAGTCTTTTGTGCCAAAGGAGGGGATCATTGTCCAGCACACTTAAACATGTATATAGATATTATTCACTCTTTTTCACTGCAAAACAATCTTGTCAATGATAAGATTAATTACAAAGCATTTTGTTGAACTTAATGCAACCGGGTTACCTCTGTCACACCGTTGTGACACACTAATCAGGCTATATTTCAAGCTATCTGTCAAGTAAACGTTCTCAATGGAACGTGTGTCATCCTTACCTACCTTACCAACCCCAATTATTTCACCTTTATTTCCATTTCCAAAGGAGACATTTCCTCCTTTGAGGTTCTCAAGTGAAAGGAATTGTTCCTTGTTTCCAATCATGTGTGTTGAGCATCCACTATCCATGTACCATATTTGACTACTTCCACTTTCACTTGAACCTACAAAAGAAAATCAGGGCTTATTTTTAAGAACCCAAACTAGTTTGGGTCCCTTTCTATAAGATAAAGGATGAATTAAGTTCCTTTTAGCCCAATTTGGTAACCAATTTTCGAACAAAACTTTTATTCTTTTGACTGGCTTGCTCTTTTGCATTGTATTCAATTTTGTAGTGACCAGTCTTACCACAATGGGTACAAATTTTGTTCTTAGGAAGAGTGAGGTACTTGCTTTTGGGATACCATTTAGGCAGTTGACTCCCAAAGCCATGTCCTCTTCTGTTCCTACTATGATTTTCCTGTAGCCATGTTAAAGCATCAGAGGATTTATTCCATTTGCATGTTCTGTCCAATTCATGCTTAACCTTACCAAGTTCCTCCTTCAACACTCTTATTTGTTCATCTTTCTTATACAACTCATCCTTTAGTCTGCCTACATTTTCTTCTAAGATGAGTTGAGAGTTGTCAGTTGTCTTCTTACTGGTTCCTAGTTTCAGTTTTAAGTTTTCAGATTTTAACTCTAGGACATTCGCTTCAAGTGGATGAACCTGGTTCTTCAGAGTAGTGTTTTCACTCACATATTCACTTACTCTGAGTTCCAGGTTCTTACACTTTGCTTTTAACATTACACACTCCTTAGACAACTGTTCCTTCTCTTTATTTATTACTTCAGAATCATCAATGAAGTCGTAATAATTCAGAGAGCTTTTCTTTGGATAAGAACTTAATCTTGTTTTTGAGATGAGATATACTTACCTCTGATTCCTCATATGATTCCTCATCTGATTAACCAATTGCCATGAGTGCTTGTTCATCTCCATCTTCATCATCCGATTCTTCATCTGAACTTTCTCCCCAAGCAGCAACCATAGCTTTTGTTGATGTTTTGTTTTTCTTGGGATGAACCAGTTCCTTCTTCCGGTTCCTTTGTTCAGATCTTTCCCTTTTCCATTCAACTTCCCACTGAGGACAGTTCTTGATGTGATTATCAGTTTTTCCACATTTGTAGCATCCCTCGTTGGTGGGTTTTTCTGGTGCCTTTGCCTTGTTGTAGTTTTCACCTCTTGAGATACCCTTTTTTCCTAATGAGATAGTTTTTGAATTCCTTGGTGATCATATACATTTCATCTTCCTCCAGTTCTGCTCCATCAGTGATTCTCAGTGCCAGACTTCTTTCCTTCTTGGGAGCATCCATCTTCATTGTCTGCCTTCTAAGTTCATAGGCAGTGAGATTTCCAATTAGCTCATCCAACCTGACGGTTGCCATGTTCTTGGATTCCTGAATAGCAGTGATCTTACTCTCCCAAGAGATTGGCAGAACCCTTGTCAAAATCTTTTCAACCTTGTCTTCTTCAAGGATAGTCCTTCCAAGAGATTTTAGTTCATTTGTCAGAGTAGTGAACCTAGTGTACATCTCCTGGATGGTCTCTCCTTCCTTCATAGAGAAATTCTCATATTGAGAATATAGTATTGTACCTATGGATCTTTTCACTTGTGCATTTCCTTCATGAGCCACTTGCAAAGTGTCCCAAATTTCATTGGCAGTGGTGCAACTTTGAATCGTGTTGTACTCATCTAGACCAAGTCCACACACAAGCCACTTCTTGGACTTGGCATTCTTTTCCCATTTTCTTAAGTCTTCAGCAGTGCAGTCAGCTTTTGTCTTTGGCACATCTATTCCTTCAGCAGTCTTCTTCATGGTGGCCAAAGGGCCGTCAATGACTATGTCCCATAGTTCATAGTCTTCTCCAATTAAGTGATCCTTCATCATGTTCTTTCACCAGGAGTAGTACTGGCCATTGAAGAGTGGTGGCCTAGCATTTGATTGTCCTTCCCAGTTCCTAGGTGGTGCACTCATCTTGATCTTTTCCTAAGGTTTTAGCCTTTTCAAGGATAACATGCTCTGATACCAATTGATGTTCTAAACGTCAATACCACACAAGAGGGGGGTGATTTGTGTGGTGTCAAATTTTTGCGTGCACTAGTTATAGAAGGACCAGGTTCTTAACAATATATAGGATTAGTAGGTAAAGAGATTCACTAGAATTCGGATGCTACTCTTTCTTGGTGGAAGAGTTCTAGTTGATCTCAGCTCCCTAAATCCTCCCTTATCTTGATTCTGTTCTTACTGAATAAGGAGTCCATCTCCTTATCAATTTGCAATCTTTTCGATCAAGGGATATCTCTTTAGATCAAAGATTTCGTTTATCTCCTGCTTGTGCACCTCACATGCCCTTAACTCTGCATGTGTACCTCACGTGCCCTTAACTCTGCATGTGTATATGTGTTCAGTGATGGACCTGGTTCAACTATGAGTTCCTTTGACAATCTTCAAAACCATTCAGCGTCTTGATACAACGTCAACAATCCCAGACCTGTATCCTCAACACAAGCTTGGAAATCAACCACTTCACTCTAGGTAGGATTTCCATTAATTTTATCATTAACAGATAACATAGTATTAAAGTCTCCTAGAATCAGCCAAGCCTCCACCATAGTACTATTTATCTGTCTAAGTTGACTCTATATTTCTTGTCCCTCTACAACAGTATTATATCCATAGACAAAATTTAGCCAACAGTTAAATGTTGAGTTTCTGTCCCTAACTTCACAGTGCACAATTTGAGCTCCAACTTGTATTATTGTAACATCTACTTGTTGTGTCTTCCACAATATCCATATTCTCCCATTAAGAGAATATGAATAGTTTGAAAATACTTCCCATTCAGCCCCAATCTTCCTTCTAACTCTTTTTTCATTCCAGTTTTTCACTTTGGTCTCA
This sequence comes from Nicotiana undulata, assembly GCA_005239495.1. Taxonomy (NCBI): domain Eukaryota; kingdom Viridiplantae; phylum Streptophyta; class Magnoliopsida; order Solanales; family Solanaceae; genus Nicotiana; species Nicotiana undulata. The sequence goes on along the minus strand of ML261594.1, from coordinate 52,498 downwards.
AGGCACCCTAACACAGTAATTTTATTCTTCTACAGAAAGGCCTTGAGTTCTTTATGCTTATAGGGATTATTAAGCCCTCTAATATTCCATGAGCTAAGAATTATGGGGGGGGGGGTGAGCCAGAGGTACTCTTCCTTCTTTAGATGTCAGACTAGCATCCTCCCTTTCCTGAATTCTCAAAGCATTAAATGTGTTCTGGTGTAGTATAGCTTCAATATTCTCATCAGACAGACCATTTCTTATTGAGTTTTTCACCTTGGGACTTTGCACCTGCTTTCTTTTTTACTTAGCTACCTGGAATTCATCATTTTCCTTATGATCAATCTCTGTATGGACTACATCCTGCCTTATGTCTGGTGGTGCAGTTGTTTCTCCTTTGCTTGACTTAGCTCTAACCTCTTGGATCTGTGTTTCCACAATTGTTTGTGGTTTAACAATCCATTTAGTGTCTACATTCCTTCCCCTTCTTTTCTGGCCTCCTATATGTCCTTTAGCAACAGGGCCAGGGTGCTTCATCACCTATGTTGGAGCTTTACATTTCTCTGTATCATGACCTATCTTAAGACAGTCTTGACAGAAAGAGGGATGCCAGTCATAGCTCAAGTTTTTCTCCCTAGTTTTACCTTCAACAGTTTCTATCACTTCTGTCTCAGGCAATGATTGAGACACATCCATTTAAATAAACATGCGTGCATATGATATCCTTGCTTCCTGTGCTATTTATTTATCAGTATAAATTGGGATCCCAATTAAACTCAAAATTCTTCCCAAGTTCTCCACTGTCCAGTATTGTATAGTTATCCCAGGGAAATTAACCCATACTGGAATATTATTTGTGGTTTCCTTACACATTTGAAAATTTGGTTCCCATAGTTTCAAAATCATTATTATATTGTTGAATGTGTATGGTCCATTTTGAAGTACTAGATCTCTATCCCCATCAGATTCAAATTTGAATATAAAGTAGCCTTCATCATGGAGTAATACCTGTGGAGTCGAGACAAGTTTCCATACTCCATACACAAATTTCAGCATCTCTTTGAATTGAGGAGATCCACCTATGACATAACCAATTAAGCTTGTCCTCCATCTCCCATTCTGTTCCTCCACCTCTATTTAGTTCAATCTAACAATTTTCTTTCCATCCTTAACAATAGGGGGTAATAGTTCTGCTTCAACCCTTGTTGTATAGATCGATTACCTTGGACCACTTCAGCTAAAGTTGGTTTTGAATCCCCTAGCCCTGTCGAGAAGGTCAATTTCCTTGCTACCATCGCCATATCAATCTCATTTAGTGATGGATCTGCAGGTGTATTTACTACCGAAGCAGTCAGATCTTGAATTTCCACCAGCTCCATTGATTCCTTCCTCTCCTGTCCATGCAGAACAGTTGGTGCACTACCCATGTCTTTCTTGCACTGAACCTAGCGTTTGGGGAATCCCTGTTTCTGGTGTAACCAACCTAGTATCTTCTTCTTCTACCTTATCTTCCTCATATGTGCTCGTCACCTTAGCTATGGACATCTTCTTCCTCTATATAGCCATCCCTACCAGCGCAAGTTAGCAGACCCTGCTTAACATGCGCCGAGAGAGAAAAGAGTGTGAGCTGGAATCTTTAACTATTCAACTTATTAAGAATGTATATGGAGTTCTTCTTCCTCTGTCTAGACATCCCAACCAGCGCAAGTTAGCAGACCCAGCTTAACATGCGCCGAGAGAGAAAAGAGGGTGATCTGGAATCTTTAACCATTCAACTTATTAAGAATGTATTGAACTCATACGCATTTTACACAATAATTCTTTATTCATAAATTCATGAGCCTCACCATAAATCCGAAACATAGGAAAACAAATTTTGAATAAGTTAGAATGCTTCAAGCGCGCTCTAAATTAATCAAATTATTGTGATTATGTAAACGTTTGCGTAACTTAATTATGATTCTCAAAATAAATCAAGGTACGCGTTCGTGCGACTTTGGCCAAACAATCTTAAAATAATTAAGTGTTGTGAACTGTGTACACGTACGCGTGATAGCACACTAAATAAAATGGATTCACTCACACGTCCGTTTCGAGATAATTCCATAACACCATAATCAATTAATTAAAAGCGGTAAAAGGTAAAACGCACATAGGTTCTAAAAATATGTAATTAAACAATTAATTAAGTCAAGTATGATTAATGCGACCGTGAGTCAGGTATGATTAATGCAATCGTGCTAAAACCACAGAATCCAGGAATGCCTAAACCTTCTCCCGGGTTAACAGAATTCGTTACCCGTTCTTCTGTGTTCGCAGACTATATATAGCGTCAATTTCCTCGATTTGAGATTTTAAAATCAACTGGTGGCTTGAGACACCATAATAAATATCCCAAGTGGAGACTCTTATCAAACAAATAATCCCAACTCGAATAATGTCACTTCAATTAGAAAAACTCCATACTCTTCATAAAAAGGAGGTGTGAACACTCTGGCGACTCTGCTGGGGACACAAACCCAGAACTTCTGGTTCAGGGTTCAGAATTCGAGCTTAGATTGACTGCTATACTTGGCTACTTGTGATTGTCTGATATTACTTGCTTGAGCCTAATGTGCTAATTGCTGCTCATTTACAGCTTTAATAGTATTTGAACTGTATAAAATGTCTTCTTACACCTCCGTTCTTAGTCTTCCGAACTATTGGTGCACACGTGCACGTAGCCCACTTTTCTGTTAGAGGTCATACCAAATAGAACGAGGATGGATCAGTAACTAGACCGGGTAGACTTTTGTGCTCTCGGTACGTTGCCCCCACCTCGGCTCGAGCTGTCCGCTTAGGTAAGCCAGGTCTAAAACACACCCTAAGATTTTAAACCTAGAATAACATAGCCTTATGCCAGATCCTTAGTAGGTACGTTTATTTGCATCACGTGCATTTGACTTTGGGGACTCAACACAGGGGTTGGGTCCATCTAGGACAGGTGTACCCCAAAATAAAATACCATCTTGATGCATCTTACGTGTTACTTGATGCATTTGTTTGATCTGGTTTGCATGTTCACTAGCTTCTATAATAGGAAAAGAAATCAAGAAAACCAAGAGAGGGAAACATAAGAGTGAAATTCACCCGATTTCATAAAAATCCATGTGTTCAAAAATCGAAATGTGTCAAAATTTTACTCAAAATGTGTTGAAAAAGATTTTTAAATATATTCCCCATTTTTGACCGAACTATGCGAGTCTAATTCTCACCGGATGTGAGATATGTAGCAAACCTCATCGGTTCCGGCTCACAATTTTCAAAAAAAATCCAAAAAATATTTTCCCTTCCTTCCTTCTTTAGAAAATTCTTTCTTGAGACTCCAAATTTTTTTAAAAAAAAATCCAAAAATATTTTATTTTAATTTCTTCTCAAAATCCAAAAATATTTTCATTTTTTTTTAGAAGTTTTTGTTTCGACTATTGAAAAGAAAATTAAAGATTCAATTTTTTCTCTTTAGAAATCTTTCTTTCATAAATTCAAAATAAAAGTTCAAAAATATTTTCCTTCTTCTTTAGAAGTTTTTCTTTCAAATTTCCGAAGAAAAAAAAACAAATCGAAATTCAAAAAAAAATATTTTCTTTCTTCTTTAGAAGTCTTTCTTTTCAAAAATTCTCAACAAAAAAAACAAATCAAATTCTAAAAATGTTTCTTTCTTCTTTATAAATCTTTCTTCGGAAATTTAAAAAATTCAAAAAAAAGAGTTAGTTTATTTAGTTCATTTCTGATCTTCCCGAATTACGTAAGATTTGATTCATGTTCCCACATGATACGTAGGCAACCCACATCAGGTTCGATCGACCATTTTAAAAAAGTGTTAAAAAGAAAATGATGATGATAATAATAAGGACCGAGTGAGTCCTTTATAACGTATTTTTTGTTTTGAACGGTGAAGAAAGTCGTCGGTTTGTGGTAAGTTGGCAACACATACAAAATTTATGAAACCCAAGGAAAAAATGCCATTGACAACTGACTTCAAAGTTGTTATGAGTGGTCAAGAGACTCAAGGTCAGAGGGTTCAACAAGAGTTTACCGTGGTTGAGAAAAATATGATATCGAAACAACAAATGACTGAAATTTGTCAAGCATGGGCCAATGGCCAAGGACCGCCCTTTTCTAATCATGGTTTCCCAGAGTTCACATCCATCTCAACTACTACCACTCCGGTCTCATTGTCTGATCAATCCTATACACTTGGGTTCAGTCTTTATCCCAACTGTACGAAGACAACTGGAACTTCTGTTGCACGCTCCCATGTTGTGCCATTTACAACCAATCAGACAACCACTATTGTTATGCCTGTCTTCACTATCCCACAACCGATAGTGGTACAAAAGAAAAGTCACGAGTCACAATTTGCTACCCAACAAGAACATTACCACTCTCCTGATCGCCATTCGTACCTATTTTATCTTCCTGCAAAGATTGAGAAGCCTGCTCAAAAAAGGGCACAAGAAGAAATGACTCAAAGAATGAAAAGCTTAGAAGAATAGTTGAAAAACATGCAAGAGTTGGCAGTTCAGAAGAGTATTGCCTTCAAGGATCTATGTATGTTCCCTGATGTTCGTTCCACTTGGTTTCAAGACCCAAAATTTGGAAAGTATGATGGACACGACGACCACATAGCCCACCTGAAAAGGTATTGCAATCAGCTAAGAGGTGCGTGAGGAATTGAAGAATTACTAATGATTTATTTTGGGGAAAGCCTTACATGGATAGCCTCTGAATGGTTTACTGATCAAGCCACCTCTCATTGGAATGTCGGGGATGGAATGGCTTGGGTCTTTGTCAAACAATTCCAATACAACATCGTCATTGCCACGGACCGTAATTCCTTTCAAATATAAGGAGGTAACCAGTTGAAGGTTTCAAGGAATATGCCATTAAATGGAGAGAGAAAGCAGCTTGATTTAATCCACTCCTGGATGACCACGAGCTAATCACTGTCTTCCTTCAGGCTCAAGAGCCAGATTATTTTCAAAACATGATGTTCGTAGTTAGCAAATCCTTCTCGAAAGCAATCAAAATTGGGGAAAGGGTTGAGAATGGACTTAAGACATGCATAATTATAAGTCAAGCAGTTCTCAAAGCCGCAACTCAAGTTGTACAGATTGAATCTGTTAATTTTAGTGACATGAATGAGAAGGATGAAGAAACCATGATGACATCAAGGTCTATAAGAGGTCCTAGTGGGAACATCTCGAAGGTATGACTAGCCTCGTCTGATTTCCGATGATTTCCCTGAGCACTACTATCCACCTTAGAACCCAAAATACCCTGTTGCTCCACCTCAGTATGTTGTCCAGTCACCAGACACCCCAGAAGGCGAGCACTAGCACCGCAAAATCTCCAATAACCTCCAAAGAATTTTCAAGTGCCCTATAACCCACATCCAAGCCAAGGGTATAGAGGGGAACAAAGGTTGAAAGATAATTTTACACCAATATGAGATTCCTATGCAAGCTTGTTTGATAAATTAAAGCATTATGACACGATTGCACCTATTCCTCCAAATTACGTGGACCCACGTGCAAGAAGCTTTGACCCTTCTAAAAGGTGTAAATACCATTACTATGCCCAGATGCACAATGTTGAAAGTTGTCGGTATTTGAAAAGAGAAGTAAAAAGGATGATCCAGAAAAAACTGATTGTGATCCAAGACAGTGACACCCAGAATATCGCGCAAAATCCTTTACCTGCACATGATGATGTACACTTTGTGGGGATGATGATACGTGATGACATGGAACATGAGTATCCTCTTGGGAACTTGCCGATTGAAGTTAATGAGACTGAAATTAGAGAAGGCCCTGGTGATTCTGATGAGCAAATTTATGGCTAAATGTTAAGCTTGGCAATTGAAAAATCATTCCCTCATCACTAGGAAGGAATCTTGGTAGCTTGTTTTGATGTTTTTTCTATTATCTGGGTTATTTCAGCGTTGTGATCCAGAAGTTATTTGTTTTGTTGAGTCAAACCCTTCAGTATGTCTATTCTGTCTGTGAGAGTCTTGTCTATTTTTTCTATGGTTATTTCAATTATTTGGATTATCTCAGGGTTGTAACTCGGAGCTTAGTTTGTTTTTCTTGTTGTCAAACGCTTCTATCCTTCATCTAATAAAATACATTATGTTCCTTTGTGTTTAGTTATTTTCTCGCTAGTTCTAGTGACATAACATGCATGCGGAATTTTTGGCCAGATCTTAGAAAACTAATTTAGTCTTGAACTAGATAACCGAGAACAAAATATTTTGATAATGAATACAGAGTCGGAACACTTGGGAATTAAGCTCGGTTCAAATTCATGTGGAACTAGAATAGTCATACCCATGGAGGTTAGGGATCTTTACCTTCAAATCATGGTGAATATCGGGTTTGATAAAGAATCAAGGTTAACACACACGTGGCCTGTTTCGAGATAATTCGATAACGCCATAATCAAGTAATTAAAAGTGGTAAAAGGTAGGCGTAGTGGCTTCTGGGCCACTTAAACTTGCATCAGATTTTAAAGTCGATATATAAAATTTTGATTTTTCCATTCTAACACATCAACTCAACCGATTACATATAAGTGAGCATCTCTAATCGTTGACTATGCTTATGTGGCAGTAGCACAACCGACGTGGTCAAAGTTGGTGCTAATCACGCAGAAAAAGAGTGTCACTTGAATTACTACTTTTAAAAATATTAAATATGAATAAGAAAAAGGAAAAGTAAATAAAAGACAAAAAAATAAAAAATAAAAACATCCTAAATCATCCCACCCGTAACCCCCTTTGTTATCTTCTTCCTTACAACAACCCCCGCCCCAATTTCTTTATCCCCCCAATTTCTTTCTCCCCACAGTTTCTTCCCGTACCCCCCAAAGGTATTGTGGTGATAGTGTTTTCGGCGATCTTCTTTAGCTAGTTGAGTATACAAAATTATTGGATTCTTTCAGGGGTGGGAAGTTGTTGGCCCAAGTAAAGGATAGTTTGAAGATGGATCAAGTAACTCAGACATGAACCAGTTCCATCACTGATATACATAGACACGGACAGATTCAAGTACGTGAGAAGCACATGTAGGAGATAAACATAATCTGGCATAATAAATATCTCATGATCGAAAATATTGCATAATTGATAAGGATAAGAATTCCATACTCAATGAGAACATTATCCAAGATAAGGAAGGATTTAGGAGTTGAGATTAACTAGAACTCTTCCACAAGGAAGAGTAGCATTAGAACTCTAGTTCTTTCTTTACTACTAACTCTATATACTGCAGGATATTCTCATTTTACAGGCATGCACATATGCAGAAGTTAAACAAGAATTGAGAGCAAAATAACAAGGCATTTTGCAAGCAATTCGTGTGAGATTCAAGTGTGCAAACCTGAAGCTACTTGAACCAGATAGAAGAACCAGTTCCAAGTGTCTGTCTTTTATTCTATCTCAATTGTAGTAGGTGTTTTCATATTGTACCCTTCAGCTTTATCTAGAGACATTTGTAATAGGTACTCAGTGTATTCAAGTTAGAGTTAATTTTGAGTTGTCGCAACAGTTAGAGGTTGTTTCCTACAAGGGATTAGAGTTAGTCCTAGGTTTACAAAAGTATTTTTGTAAATGCAGTTTTTAGCTAAGTGATTTAGTGAAGAGTTTTGGGAAACTCCTACTAGGAAGTAGGTCGTGGTTTTTCACCTTTTGAGCCAGGTGTGTTCCATGTAAAAATTCTTGTGTTTTTTAATTTATGTACTTATTATTCTACAACAATAGTATTAGGAACACATAGAAGAACCGGGCCCTTCTATAATCTGTACACGCGAAAAATCGGACACCACACAAATCACCCCCCCTCTTGTGTGGTATTGAAGTATAAAACACAATTGGTATCAGAGCGGGTTATCCTTGAAGAGTCTAACACCTTAGGAAAAGATCAGGATGAGTGCACCACTTGGAAATTGGGAAGGACAATCAACTGCTAGGTCACCACTCTTTAATGGCCAGTATTACTCTTGGTGGAAAAACAGAATGAGAGACCATATCATTGGAGAAGATTACGAGCAGTGGGACATTGTCACTGATGGTCCCTTGGCTACCATGAAGAAGAATGTTGAAAGAGTAGATGTGCCAAGAAAACGAGTTGACTGCACTGCTGAGGACTTGAGAAAATGGGAGAAGAATGCCAAGGCTAAGAAATGGCTTGTGTGTGGACTTGGTCCAGACGAGTACAACAGAATTCAAAGTTGTACTACTACTAAGGAAATTTGGGACACCTCTCATGAAGGAACACCTCAAGTGAAGAGGTCCATAAGAACTCTACTATGTTCTCAATATGAGAATTTCACTATGAAGGAAGGGGAAACCATCCAAGAGATGTATACAAGGTTCACCATACTGACAAATAAACTTAAGTCTCTTGGAAGGATTCTTCTTGAAGAAGACAAAGTTGAGAAGATTCTGACAAGGGTTCTGCCAGTCTCTTGGGAAAGCAAAATCACTGCAATCCAGGAATCAAAGAACATTACAACTCTTAAGTTGGATGAGCTGATTGGAAATCTCACTGCTTAAGAACTTAGAAGGCAAACCATGAAGATGGATGTGCCCAAGAAGTAAATTAGCCTGGCACCAAAGATCACTGAAGGTGCTGATCTTGATGAAGATGAGATGGCTATGATCACTAAGGACTTCAAAAAAATACCTAATGAGAGGAAAGGGTTCTTAAAGAAGTGGAAATTACAACAAACCAAGTGTTCCTAAAAATTGACCAATGAAGGGTGATATAAGTGTGGGAAGACTGATCATCACATCAAGAACAACCCTCAATGGGAAATTAAATGGAAGAAGGAAAGATCTGAACGAAGAAACAGGAAGAAGAAAAAGGTTCATCCCAAGAAGAACAAAGGATCAACAAAGGCTATGGTTGCTGCTTGGCGAGAAAGCTCAGATGAGGACTCAAATGAGGACTCAGATGATGAAGATGGAGATGAACAATCACTTATGGCAATTGGAGAATCCGATGAGGAATCCAAGGTAAGTATAATTCATCTCAAAGACAAGATTAAGTTTTTGTCTGAAAAACTTTCTGAATTACTTCTAGACTTCATTGATGAATCTAAGGATATAAATAATGAAAAGGAACAACTGTCTAAGGAATGTGTGATGTTAAAAGCAAAGTGTAAGAACCTGGAATGATGTTCTAAACGTCAATACAAAAGAGGGGGGAGGATTTGTGTGGTGTCCAATTTTCGCGTGCAGTAATTATAGAAGGACCAGGTTCTTCTATGTGTTCCAACTCCTACAGTTTGTGGAATAATAATGTAGAAATAAATGAACACAACAATTTTACATGGAAAACACCTGGCTCAAAAGGTGAAAAAACCACGACCTACTTTCCAGTAGGATTTTCCCAAACTCCTCACTGAATCAATGAGCCAAACAGCATTTACAAAATAAACTCTTTTGTAAACCTAATTACTAACTCTAATCCCCTTATGGCAAACTAGCCTCTAGCTGTTTGCGACAAACTTCAAGTTAACTCTAACTTGAACACTCAGTACCTGTTACAATTGCTTCTAGATAAAGCTGAAAGATACAATTTGTAATCACCTAATACAAATAAACTAGACTAAAATACAATAGATGGAACTGGGTCTTCTAGCTGGTTCAAGCAGCTTCAGAGTCGCACAAGTGATTCTCACATGAACTGCTTGCAAAATTGCTTTGGTAATTTTGCTCTCAATTCTTGTTTTGCTTCTATGTTTGTGCGCACCTGTACTATAAGAACACTGAAAAATATATAGGATTAGTGGACAAAGAGATACTAGAATTCAGATGCAGCTCTTCCTTGGTGGAAGAGTTCTAGTTGATCTCAACTCCCTAGATCCTCCTCAATCTTGATTCTGTCCTTACTGAATAAGGAGTCCATCTCCCTATCCATTTGCAACCTTTTCGATCAGGAGATATCTCTTTATATCACTGATTGTGTTTATCTCCTTCTTGTGCACCTCACGTGCCATTAACTCTACATGTGTCTATGTCTCCAGTGATGGACCTAGTTCAACTCTGAGTTCCTTTGTCAATCTTCGAAACCATTCAGCTTCTTGATCCAACAAATTTCCCCTTTTAATTATGACAAACTCTGTGCTTAGGCATGTAATCACTTTAATCCAACATTGACACTTTTTATAGCATAAAGCATTTTTCATAAAGAACTAGGTGCATTAGGTTATAAATATCACATTTACAATATAGCACATCTTCCCCCTTTTGGCATCATCGAAAAGTTGCAAAGTGTTAGAATTACCATATTTATAAGAATTACTCATGGCCACTGGGGCAACTGCAAGTGCAAACATCGATTAATCAGCAATAGTTAACCAAGAATGTAAACTATCAAGGAAAGTGAGAGAAAACAAATAAGAGCAGAAACAACAAAATCCATTGATAGAAGCATAGTTCGGCCACCAAACACACAAAGAAATAAAAGTAGTTACAATCATGAGCAAAAGCTAGCAAAAAAATCCCAAATCTGGGTCATAGAGGGGTATGGGAAGTCCAGTGACACCTAAGGCTAGGAAGGGGTGGAGGTTGGGTTCTTTGCTTGGAGAAGAGAGCATATGGTGAAGAATCCTTTCATTCTTCTCCTTATCCTTGGCAAGTTCAATTTTGAGAGCATCTCGCTCAGCCTCAACCTCTGTAAGGCGGGTCTTCAGTCGAAGGATTTCAGCATCCTTAACCCCACCTTCATGTACAAGTGCCCTGACCTTGCTGTTCACAGGCATTTTTCTGGATGAACCAGTTTCATCGGCAGGAACATTCACAATATAGTCACATGCCAGAAGCGTGTTCTTCCCAAAATGGTCCTTGACAGTGGCCATTTCTGCCTTCTTCAGGGGCACTTTGAAGTGAGCTTGCACAGTCGTTAGGATGAAACCACATGGGATAGCATGGGCCTTGGAGCCATTGACCACCCTGCCCAGCAGCTGAATAATGAAAGAGGGCCAGTTGATTTGCCTTCCACTGTCCAGGCACTCCATGAGAGTTAAATCCATATAGTTTGCTATGTGCCTCCTCTCTTACCTGGGCAGTATGCATTTGTTGACAAGCTCAAAAACCACCTTGTGCTGAGGCTTCATCTCGCTTTTGTACACAACCCTTTCTTCCATTTCATTAGCATTGTCACAGAACCTCCTGGTAATTTGCAGTGCAGAAGGAAGGCCATCCAAGCTAGGCCACCTCTTCCTTGTATAATCATCATATCCCTCAGCGGGAATCCCACGAATCTCACCCAGCTCCTTGGCATCAAAGAAGATTTTAGTCCCCTTAACCTGACTGGAGACCCTGCCACCCTTGACCGCAGCATTTGCCATGAACTCAACGATCTCACTCCTGGCCAGCCTGCCATCAAGCTGAAGGACCATGTCCTTCCAACCCTGCATATCCAGAGTGTCCAATAAGTAAATCATGCCTATTCTTCCATATCCTTCAACAACCTACCCTTCAACATAGTGCGTCTCCCAAATTTGGTCAATTTGTCTGTTTCTCCACCAGACTCCTCTTCTTCTTCACCACTCCACTCATCATCATCATCAAACTGAACCTTCTTTGATTTCTTTGTAGACCTAGTTCTCTTCTCAACAGCCGAGGGTGTAGCAGACACAGATGCTGACTTCTTGGAGAAAGTCTTAGCCTTCTTTGGTTTGGGTGTCTCAACCTCAACGTCTACCACTTTTTCCTCTTGATGGACCAGGTCCATCTCCTCAACGCCAACAACCTCTGCAGGCTCAAACAATTTTGCCTTCCCCTTTTTAGATTTCTTTCTCCTACTCTCCCTCAAGGTTGTCTGCAACTCCTCTTCTATTTGCCTAATTGCACTCCTTGTAGTGCGACCTCTAGGAATGGAAGTTTCAGCAGAGCGAGTGGCTTTTCTCTTCTTGCTTGCCACTGGAGTGCCATCCTTCTTGGTCTTGGGTGTCCTTTTCGTTTTGGGTTTATAGCTCTCCCCTAACTTTCTCATAAGGTCAGCCAAAGTTTCCTCAATGGATGAACCAGGTTCATCAGTTGCATGTTGAAGATTTTCCAGCCCCTCTGCAGCCTCTCTTGAGTTACTTTCCCCTAAATCCTTGGCACCTTCTTCAACGACAACCGGGACAGTACCACAAATTGCTAATGGAGTACCTTCTACCCTTGTTCCCCTCACAGTACTTCTTCCTCCCTCTCTCTCAATTTCTTTCATAATGTTATTTTTATCGCCTTTTCGTCGCCTATCAGGAATTTCCACATCCACTACACACCCAATTAGAACAAACCTATTTTCAGAAGTGACTGGTTCAGGCTCAGACCCAATTTTAGGAGTTGATGTTACCTATTCAGAATCGGAAGAACCAGTTGCTTCCCCCTCAGTCGCGGACTTAAAAGAGTCATTTGAGTTTTCAGATTCTTGAGCATGGCTGGCTTGAAGCTTAGCGTTCAATTTCCTAGCTAGAGAGCCAGAGGCCACAATCGTTTTAGCTAGCATTTTTACACGCCTTCTCCTGGGTTCTGGATTAGGGCTTGGTTGTACAACGGGAGTGATTGGAGGAGACGAAACATGATTGTTTTGAGGGGTGGAGGGATGTGATTAAGATGGGGTGGAAGAATTTGATTGAGATGGGGTGGAACCAGTATCTTCAAACGTGATACTGTAGTCAGGTGTAGTTGAGGAGGACGAAGCAGGAGATGGTGTGTAAGCTATGGTTATGATTTTTGTTACAGAAAAAGATTAAGATCAAGGTGTTTGAGCAGAAGGTTGAAAGGGTTTCGACGGTTATGTCTTTTAGGAAGAATAGTGAGTGAAGAATTAGAGAAATGATGATGGGTTTTTAAAAGACTTGGTTAATTAATGCACAATAGGTGTAATTTTGGTCAAGTGGGAGTCTAATCGGTTCAGGAGTGTCAGGTGAGAAGTGACGGTTATGACTCCCCTATAATCTAGGCCTTTTTAATTTGATTGGACTCTTTAGAACGGGTTCAAATTTGGGATAAGTACTAGATTTTGAAAAGAGCTTATTATAGATAGAGTCCTGCTCATGAGTAACTATCAATATTTCAATATGTTTATAGTGATGAGCTCATACCTCGTCTGTTAGATGAACCAGCAGCGATGAACCAGGTTCATCTTGTTAGAATCTCTTGACTAAGCCTCAATTTTCAAAAATAGAAAAACATCGTTAGTAACCAAGGAGTCATATTAACACATGGCAAGAGAGTATGCTTTTTATAGCATGAAACTGAGCAATGATTATTCTGATTATTTACTCGTTTCAGAATTCCTAGCCATTTTTTTTTCATTTTTGTTTTGAACTGGTTCAATTAGGTGATCTTAATCATCCCTAATTCTAACCTGTTTCTTTTAAAATGCTCTCTACTTAGTGCTTTAGTGAAGATGTTAGCAATTTGTTTATCAGTAGCACATAATTCAATAGAGATCATTCCCTTCTCATAGATGTCTCTTAAGAAATGGTGTCTAACATCTATGTGCTTTGTTCTTTTATGATGAACGGGGTTCTTTATCATACTAATAGCACTAGTGTTATCACATAAGTAGGAATGCATCCAACATTTATACCAAAATACATTAGTTGTTGTTTAATCCATAGTAACTGGGCACAACATGAGACTGCAGCCACATACTCAGCATCAGCAGTAGATAGAGCTACTGGATTCTGTTTCTTAATGGCCCAAGACACAAGACATGAGCCCAAAAAGTGTGCCATACCTGAGGTACTATATCTATCTACCAAGAAGCTTGCATAGTCAACATCAATATATCCCACAAGATCAAAATTACTACCTTTAGGGTACCAAAGACATAGGTCAGTGGTGCCTTTTAGATATCTCAGGATTCTCTTTACTGCAGTTAAATGGGATTCCTTTAGATTAGCCTGATATCTTACACAAAGCCCTACACTGAAAACAATGTCAGGTATAATGGCAGTAAGATACAACAATGACCCAATCATCCCTCTATACAACTTTTGATCAACAGATGAACCAGGTTCATCTACATCTAGTTTTGTGGTTGTGCAATGGGGGTGTCAATTTCTTTTGAGTCTTCCATTTTAAATCTTTTGAGCAACTCTTTCACATATTTTTGTTGATGGATCATAGTTCCATTTGAATTTTGTTTAATTTGTAAGCCTAAAAAGAAATTAAGCTCACCCATCATGCTCATTTGAATTCACTCCCCATTAGTTTAGAAAATTCTTTACTTAGTTTTTCAGAAGTTGCCCCAAATATTATGTCATCTACATATATCTGTACTACCAAGAGATCCTTACCTTTTTCCTTTAAGAATAAGGTGTTGTCAATTTTACCTCTCTTGTAGTCATGCTCAAGCAGGAATTTAGATAGCCGTTCATACCATGCTCTTGGTGCTTGCTTGAGTCCATACAATGCCTTGTCAAGTTTGTAAACATGATCTGGATTCTCATTGCTTTCAAACCCTGGAGGTTGCTTGACAAATACTTCTTCTTTTAGATAGCCATTCAAAAAAGCACTCTTGACATCCATGTGGTGAAGGGTGAATTCCATGTAAGCAGCAAATGCTATGAGGAGCCTGATTGCCTCAAACCTTGCCACAGGAGCAAAGGTTTAATCATAGTCTATGCCTTCCTCTTGACTATATCCTTGGACCACCAATCTAGCCTTGTTTCTTGTAACTATTCCATCTTCATCAAGTTTGTTTCTGAAGACCCACTTTGTGCCAATCACTGATCTATCTAGTGGTCTAGGTACCAGATTCCAAACTTGACTTCTTTCAAATTGATTGAGTTCTTCTTGCTTGGAATTTACCCAGTCTGCATCCTGCAAGGCTTCAGCAACATTTTTGGGTTCGATCAAAGATAGGAAGGCATCAAAAACACATAAAATTTTCAAAGAGGATCTGTTTCGATTCAAGATGTTAGATCAGTTATGATGTTCTCAATGGGGTGAGAAATGTGATATCTGTGTGGTCTTACTACCATTTGGTCATAACTTGATGAACCTATAGTGCCTTGTTGTTGTGGAACAGGATTAGGGACATGTTCCAATGAGGTTTGTTGTTGAGTTCCCCCTGTCAGGTTGCTCAGGGTAGATGGACATGTTCCTTCTTCCAATGTTGCTCCAATTTGATATGAGTTTCTGATCAGCCCAATTTCCTCATCTTCCTGTTCCTGTCTCTCAGAAAGAATATTAGTTTCATCGAAAACAACATGCACACTTTCTTCAACACACATAGTTCTTTTGTTGTATACTTTATAAGCCTTACTATGTGAGGAATATCCCAAGAATACTCCCTCATCACTTCTGGGATCAAATTTACCTAGGGAGTCCTTGCCATTGTTGTGCACAAAGCACTTACAGCCAAAAGCCCTAGATGGGATATATTGGGCTTTCTCCCTTTAAGTAACTTATAGGGAGTCTTCTCTACAAGTGGTCTAGTCATGCACCTATTTATAATGTAGCATGCAGTGTTTATTGCTTCTGCCCAAAAGCTATGAGGTAGTTTACTATAAAGAAGCGTGGTTCTAGCCATATCTTCAAGTGTACTGTTCTTTCTTTCAACCACTCCATTTTGTTGTGAAGTTCTGGGGGAAAAGAATTTATGATATATGCCATCTTCACAACAAAAAATCAGCAAATTTTGCATTTTCAAATTCAGTGCCATGATCATACCTTATTGATGCAAGTTGATTACCTAACTGTTTCTGGGTTTTTCTAACAAAAGAAGTAAACATATCAAATGCTACATCTTTAGATATTAGGAACAATGTCCAGGTAAATCTAGAGTATTCATCAACAAGAACCATTACATATCTCTTACCATATCTGCTTAATGTTCTCATAGGACCGCATAGATCCATATGGACCAGTTCCAACGTCCTGGTGGTACTTATCATTTTCTTGATTTTGAAAGAAGACCTTACCTGCTTCCCCCTTGCACAAGCCTCACAAACTTTGTCTTCCTTGAACTTAATGTTAGGGAGACCTATTACTAAGTCCTTGGAGACTAATTCATTGAGTTGAGTTAGACTTGCATGTCCAAGTCTTTTGTGCCAAAGGAGGGGATCACTGTCCAACACATTCAAGCAAGTTAATTCATTTTTTGATAGTATGGACATGTATATGATATATATATTATTCACTTTTTTTCCCTGAAAAACAATCTTGTCAGTGATAAGATTAATCACAAAGCATTTTGTAGAAGTGAATGCAACCAGGTTACCTCTGTCACACAGTTATGACATACTGATCAGGCTATATTTCAATCCACCTATCAAGTAAACGTTCTCAATGGACGTGTGTCATCCTTACCTACCTTACCAACCCCATTTATTTCACATTTCTTCCCATTTCCAAAGGAGACATTTCCTCCTTTGAGGTTCTCAAGTGAAAGGAATTGGTCCTTGTTGCCCGTCATGTGTTTTGAGCAGCCACTATCCAAGTGCCATATTTGACTGCTCCCTTTCACTTGAACCTACAAAAGAAAATAATGGGTTAGTCTTAGGAACCCAAACTAGTTTGGGTCCCTTTCTGTGAGAAAAAGGATGAATTAAGTTCCTTCTGGCCCAATTTGGTAGCCAATTTTTCTTTCGACCAAAACTTTTATTCTTTTGAATGGCCTGCTCTTTTGCATTGCATTCAATTTTGTTGTGACCAGTCTTACCACAGTGGGTGCAAATTTTGTTCTCAGGAAGTGTGAGGTACTTGCTTTTGGGATCCCATTTAGGTAGTTGACTCCCAAAGCCAAGTCCTCATCTGTTGCTACTGTGATTTTCTGAAGCCATGTCAAGGCATCAGAAGATTTATTCCATTTGCATGTTCGGTCCAGTTCATGTTTGACCTTACCAAGTTCCTCCTTTAGCACTCTTATTTGTTAATCTTTATTATACAACTCATCCTTTAGTCTTCCTGCATTTTCTTCTAACATGAGTTGAGAGTTGTCAGCTGTCTTTTTTCTAGTTCCTAGTTTTAGTTTTATTTTTAGATTTTAACTCTAGGACCTTAGTTTCAAGTGGATGAACCTGATTCTTCAAGGCAGTGTTTTCATTTACAGATTCACTTACTCTGAGTTCCAGGTTCTTACATTTTGCTTTTAACATTATACACTCCTTAGACAGCTGTTCCTTTTCATTATTTATTTCTTCAGAATCGTCAATGAAGTCAAGTAACAATTCAGAGAGTTTTTCTTTAGATAGGAACTTAATCTTATTTTTGAGATGAGATATACTTACCTCTGGTTCTTCACATGATTCCTCATCTGATTCACCAATGTCCATAAGCGTCTGTTCATCTCCATCTTCATCATCTGAGCTTTCTCCCCAAGAAGCAACCATAACATTCGTTGATATTTTGTTTTTCTCAAGATGAACCAGTTCCTTCTTCCGATTCCTTTGTTCAGATCTTTCCTTTTTCCATTCCACTTCCCACTAAGGACAGTTCTTGATGTGATGATCAGTTTTTCCACATTTGTAGCTTCCCTCGTTGGTGGGCTTTTCTGGAGCCTTTGCCTTGTTGTAGTTTCCACCTCTTGAGATGTCCTTTTTACTAATGAGATAGTTTCTGAATTCCTTGGTGATCATGGCCATCTCATCTTCCTCCAGATCTTCTCCCTCAGTGATTCTTAATGCCACACTTCTTTCCTTCTTGGGAACATCCATCTTCATTGTCTGTCTTCTAAATTCATAAGCAGTGAGATTACCAATTAGCTCTTCCAACCTGAGGGTTTCCATGTTCTTGGATTCCTGAATAGCAGTGATCTTGCTTTCCGAGGAGATTGGAAAAACCCTTGTCAAAATCTTTTCAACCTTGTCTTCTTGAAGAATATTCTTTCCAAGTGATTTTAGTTCATTTGTCAGAGTAGTGAACCTAGTGTACATCTCTTGGATGGTCTCTCCTTCCTTCATTGAAAAATTCTCATATTGAGAATATAGTAATGCACCTCTGGATATTTTCACTTGCGCAGTTCCTTCATGAGCCACTTGCAGAGTGTCCCAAATTTCCTTGGCAGTAGTGCAGCTTTGGATCCTGCTGTACTCATCTGGACCAAGTCCACACACAATCCACTTCTTTGATTTGGCATTCTTTTCCCATTTTCTCAAATCTTCAGCAGTGCAGTCAACTCTAGTTTTGGGCACTTCTACTCCTTCAACAGTCTTTTTCATAGTGGCCAGTGGGCCGTCAGTGACTATGTCCCATAGTTCATAGTCTTCCCCAATTATGTGATCCTTCATCCTGTTCTTCCACCAGGAGTAGTACAGGCCATTGAAGAGTGGTGGCTTAGTTGTTGATTGTCCTTCCCAGTTCCCAGGTGGTGCACTCATATTCATCTTTTCCTAAGGTGTTAGCCTCTTCAACGATAACCTGCTCTGATACCAATTGATGCTCGAAACGTCAATACACAAGAAGGGGGGCAGTGATTTGTGTGGTGTCCAATTTTTGCGTGCAGTAATTATAGAAGGACCAGGTTCTTCTATGTGTTCCAACTCCTACAATTTGTGGAATAATAATTGCAGAAATTAATGAACACAACAATTTTACGTGGAAAACACCTGGCTCAAAAAGTGAAAAACCCACGACCTACTTCCCAGTAGGATTTTCCCAAACTCTTCACTGAATCAATGAGCCAAACAATATTTACAAAATAAACTCTTTTGTAAACCTAAGGACTAACTCTAATCCCGTTGTGGAAAACTAGCCTCTAGATAATTGCGACAAGCTTCAAGTTAACTCTAACTTGAACACCCAGTGCCTGTTACAATTGCTTCTAGATAAAGCTGAAAGATACAATTAGTAATCACCTACTAAAAATAATCTATATTAAAAGACAACAGATGGAACTAGTTCTTCTAGCTGGTTCAAGCAGCTTCAGAATCGCACAGGTAATTCTCACATGAACTGCTTGCAAAATTAGTTTGGTAATTTTGCTCTCAATTCTTGTTTTTCTTCTATGTTTGTGCACACCTGTACAATAAAAACAATCTACAATATATAGGATTAGTAGATAAAGAGTTAACTAGAATTCAGATGCAACTCTTCCTTGGTGGAAGAGTTCTAGTTGATCTCAACTGTCTAGATCCTCCTCAATCTTGATTCTGTCCTTCCTGAATAAGGAGTCCATCTCCCTATTAATTTGCAATCTTTTCGATCAGGAGATATCTCTTTATATCACTGATTGTGTTTATCTCCTTCTTGTGCACCTCACGTGCCATTAACTCTGCATGTGTCTATGTCTCCAGTGATGGACCTGATTCAACTCTAAGTTCCTTTGTCAATCTTCAAAATCATTCATCTTCTTGATCCAACAAATCCCCCCTTTTTGTTTCTTGTATGCTATAAGTAGAGATCACTTTGAAAGAAACAGGTTAGAATTAGGGATGATTAAGATCGCCTAAAAGGAAAAGTTTAGACTTTACAACAACAAGAAGATTGAAAAAAATAAAATAAAATTATTTTTTGGTTAGAAAATCTGGAAGTTGTGTAAATAATTAGATTAATTTTTGCTCAGTCTCATATTGTGGCTTGAGGTGCACTTTAAAGGAAATTAAACGCACAATTACAAGAAAGTCAAGCCCAAGAACCCCAGAAATTTGATGACTCCTTCAAGTCTGCGACTGAGGGGGAAGAAACTGGGTTTTCCGATACTGAGCAGGTAACATCTGGTCCAAACACTACTACTGAGGTCATTTCTGATTTGACTGAAAATTTAGAAAATAAGTTTATACTGGTTGGGTATGTGGTGGATGTAGAAACGCTTAAGTCAAGAAGGAGAGGTGGTAAAAATAAAAGACAAAAGAAAAAGAGAGTGAGGGTGTGCGAAGTGATGAGAGGGGAAAAGGTAAAAGAGTGGTTGATAATTTACCCACTTCTGAAGCCGTTGAAGGGCTGGTTAATCTTGGAAAACATGCAGATGAACCTGGTTCATCCGTTGAAGAAACCCTCGCAGATCTACTGAAAAAGGTAGGTGACAGTTATAAACCTAAAAAGAAGAGAACTCCTAAGACAAAGACCCATGGCACTGCTAGATCCAAAAAGAAAAGGAAGGCTTCTTCTTCTAACACAATTAAAATCCTCTCCCAAGAGGAAGAGCCACAAGGAGTCAGCTGAAGCAAAGTGAGGAAGCGTTCCAGAAAGCTTTTGAAGAAAGCAAGAAGAAAAGGATGGACAAAGGGAAAGAAAAGGTGGGAGAGCTTGTTGAGACTGTTGATGTGGATGAAATGGACCTGGTCCATCAAAGTGAAAAGGTGGCTGCTGAGGTGGAGGTTCAGACCCCCAAACCCAAGAAGCCAAGACTTCTTCTAAGAAGTCTACATCTATATCAGAGTCTGCTGAACCACCCACCCTGGCAAAAAGGACCAGGTCTGCAGTGAAAACCAAACAAGTAAAGATTGCTGAAGAAGAAGAATGGAGTGGAGAAGAGAAGGATGAATCAGACAGTGAAAATGACAAGCTGGCCAAGTTTGGCGAACGAACTATCTTGGAGGGTAGGCTCCTGAGGGATTTGGAGGAAGAATGGATGGTCCTACTAGTTGAGAAGCTAGAGGTTCAAGGGTTGAAGGACATGGTCCTTCAGATGGATGGCAGATTGGCTAAGAGTGAAGTTATTGAGTTCATGACCAATGCTGAAATGAATGATGGAAGAGTCATCAGCCTGGTGAAAGGGGTGAAGATTTCTTACTATCACGACCCGATTTACCCTCCGAAAGGTATCGTGACGGCACCTAGTATGACTAGGTAAGCCTAAATTTGGGGGAAAATCTTAATTCGAAAATGATAAAATAAAGACAGAAAAGGAAAGATATAAGTAGATATAACATAGTCGCTTGGCAAGTACAAGTATAAATCCCAAAACCCGGAATGTCACATGATAGTCACAAGATTATATATAGTAATAGCTCTATACAACGGGAAAGGAAAATACATAGAAATCTCTATCTAGTCCGGAATAAAGGTGACTCGGAGGATTCTGCGGACGCGGCAGAATTACCTTACAATCTCCTCGGAACATCTGCAATGACCACTAGCCACGTGGCTGAGAACTCGAACCTGGATCTGCACATGAAAAAACATATGTGCAGGAAAGGGCATGAGTACACCACATTCGTATCCAATAAGTGCCAAGCCTAACCCCAGTCAAGTAGTGACGATGTCAGGTCAAGGCTCTACTGGATTTATAAATAAATAGTTTAAATAGTACGGAAAAGAAATAAGTTCTAAAGTAGGCCGTTAAAGTGAATAAGTTGAAATAAGACAGTAAAATGGAGCCCTCGGCTCAGCACAACGTATCACACAATGGAATCTCCCGGGATACCGTCCCGTAGTTCCAATTATCAACATGTAGTACAGGGGGGAGCTCCCAGAATACGTCCGTAGTCCCCAAATTTAAATATGCAATACAGGGGAGATCTCCCAAAGTACGTCTGTAGTCCCCAATTTAAATACGCAGTGCTGGGGGATCTCCCGGAATACGTCTGTAGTCCCCAATTTAAATATGAAATGCGAAGTAAATGCCAATAAACATCGATTCTAACAGTACATCAAAAATACAGATAGGAAAGCAGGGGAAAACTAAATAAACATGGCGCATAGAGTATCAATTAAGCAGTTTAATATGGAAACAATAGGCATGCTTTCCTAATCTTAGATAAGCAATTAAACACGTAGAAATGATATAATAGAAGTAAAAGGCACTGTATAATTTTGAAAGAGAAGTGGGATTTTTGCAGAAATGGGCCGTGTACATACTCATCACCTCACGTACACGACGCCCACACAACAATTATATAAAAAAAATTAAGGGAAAAGTCCCCAACACAGAGTTAGGCAAGCCACTTACCTCGACGACTCTACTCAACTCGAAACCACATTCTTGCCACGAGTACCCGACTCCGAATGACCCAAATCTATTCAATTCAATTGCATGATGTAAATATCACTTTAAGAAATCAATCTAGCTAATTAGTTTGAAGCTAATACGCGAAATTAGGAAAATTGCCCAAAAAGTCTCCCGGGCCCACATCTCGGAATCAGGTAAAAGTTACAAATTCTGGACACCCGTTCACTCATGAGTTTAACCATACAAGAATTACTCAAATCGGATATCAAAACCTTGATCAAAACTCAAAAATTCGGTCTAAGAACTTTATCCAAGAATTACTCAAAACTCATTTTACAGGCATGCACATACGCAAAAGTTAAACAAGAATTGAGAGAAAAATAGCAAGGCATTTTTCAAGAAATTCGTGTGAGATTGAAGTGTGCAAACCTGAAGCTACTTGAACTAGATAGAAGAACCAGTTCCAAGTGTATGCCTTTTATTCTAGTTCAACTGTAGTAGGTATTTTCATATTGTACCTTTCAGCTTTATCTAGAGGTGTTTGTAATAGGTACTCAATGTATTCAAGTTAGAGTTAAGTTGGAGTTGTCGCAAGAGTTAGAGGTTGTTTGCTACAAGGGATTAGAGTTAGTCCTAGGTTTACAAAAGTATTTTTGTAAATGCAGTTTTTGGCTTAGTGATTTAGTGAAGAGTTTTGGAAAAATCCTACTGGAAAGTAGGTCGTGGGTTTTCACCTTTTGAGCCAGGTATTTTTCACGTAAAAATCCTTATGTTCTTTAAGTTATGTACTTATTATTCCGCAACAGTAGTATTAGGAGCACATAGAAGAATCAGATCCTTCTATGACCTGTACACGCAAAAAATCGAACACCACACAAATCACCCCCCCCCCCCC
>ML261594.1:0-29701 GCA_005239495.1 Nicotiana undulata | reverse complement strand
ACCTTCACCCGCAAAAAATCGAACCCCCCAAAATCCCCCCCCCCCCCCCTCTTGTGTGGTATTGAAGTATAAAACATCAGAAGTAATAGGTTCTCGATGAGGTCTTTTAGTTTTGATTTTGACAAGTGTCGGCGAGATACCAATTTTTTTGATGAAAATCTTGTCGGGATGGTTTTGAAATTTATTGAGAAGATCTGATGGCTTGTTTGGACAAATTTCTAGACTGAGGTTTGGTTAAGGTATATATTAGGATATGAATTGATCATATTTGAATTTTTACTAGTGGAAATAGTGGCTGGGCAAGGGAAGGTTTTGGTTGAGCTATGGTGGAGAAGAAAAGAAAAAGAGAAAAAAAATTAAAAATTTTGTAAATTGGTTTTAAATAGGACGGGACTCAGATATTACAAATATCAAACAATAAATGATCTTAGTATTTGACGTGGTATTCATGTCAGGCAATTGAAATACATGCTCCGAGGGAGGGGTTTATTATAAGTATTTTTATCGAGTTGGGGGTGCTAAAATGGGAAAATCGAAAATTCATGTATTGGCTTTAAAATCTGATGCAAGTTTAAGTGGCCCAAAAGCCTTTACGCCTAAAAGGTAAAACACACGCATGTTCTAAAATAATTAATTAAGCGAGGTATGATTAAAGTGATCGTGCTAAAACCACAGAATCCGGGAACGCCTAACACCTTCTCCCGGGCTAACAGAATTCCTTACCCGGTCTTCTGTGTTCGCAGATCATAAATAAAGTCAATTTTCTCGATTTGGGATTTTAAAATAAACCAGTGACTTGGTACACCATAATGAATATCCTAAGTGGCGACTCTACTTAAATAAATAATCTCAATTAAAATAATATTACTTTAATTAAAAAAAACTTTCTATTCTTCAGAAAAATGAGGTGTAACAAGTATATTTTTGGCACACTTGGCTGTGTATACCCCTGCATAACATAGTTATGATCCCCAAATTAAAGGGCAAAGCTTGCGTTTGCATGACTTAACTAGGTCATTTAAAAAATATAATAAGTTAACTTAATTCTACACATGTATGGGTGACATAATTTTTCATTCACAATTTACGGATTTATCCCATCTGAACATTTTTTAAACAATTTAAGTTGTAATATCTTATAGCCACATGATAATATAACAATATTTACTGCTCCATTCAGTATCATAAAATTCAAAAATCTTTTTGGAAAATACGTATCAGTGTCACAACGAAAATGTTTCTCCAATCAGACTTCAGCTTCCCAAACAAAGCAAAAAAAATTGTCAAGGAAGATAGCCGCCAGACTTGACAGGTCCCATATACCAATCTCCAAAGTTTCCTCCAACTATCATTGTAATTGAGCTTTCCTTTGCTGAAAATTTGGAAACTAAAAGATGAGCTGGTGGTGGTCTGGAGCTATAGGCGCTGCCAAGGTAATTACATTAACTTCTACTTCTTTTATTCAACAATCTTATTACATACTAATATAATTCTTAATCCTCCAGAAAAGTATCGAACAGGATGATGATGCCCAAGTACAGAAGTATCAAAGCGTTGCACTAATCATCGGAGTCACCGGCATCGTCGGCAACAGCCTCGCCGAGATCCTCCCTCTCTCCGACACCCCCGGTGGTCCTTGGAAGGTCTACGGCGTCGCTCGCCGTCCTAGACCGTCTTGGAACGCCGACCACCCTATTGAATACATCCAATGCGACATCTCAAATCCTGAAGATACGCAATCCAAACTCACTCTTTTCGCTGACGTCACTCACGTTTTCTACGTGACTTGGGCCAGTCGATCCACAGAGATCGAAAACTGTGAAAACAATGGGGAAATGTTCAAAAATGTGCTCAATGCTATTATCCCCAATTGCCCCAATTTGTCTCATATCTGTTTGCAAACGGGTCGGAAACACTATCACGGCCCGTTTGAATTGTTCGGAGAAGTAGCACATGATACCCCACATCACGAGGGTTTGCCCCGTTTACCCGTACCTAATTTCTACTACACTCTTGAGGATATTCTATTTGAGGAGGTGAAAAAGAAAGCAGGATTAATAACATGGTCAGTTCATAGGCCGGGGTTGATATTTGGGTTTTCACCCTATAGTTTAATGAATATTATTGCAACTCTGTGTGTTTATGCAGCTATATGTAAACATGAGGGGTTGAAATTGAAATTTCCAGGAGTTAAATCAGCGTGGGACGGGTACTCGGACTGTTCAGATGCGGACTTAATTGCAGAGCATCAAATATGGGCGTCAGTGGATCCTAATGCGAAGAATGAGGCATTTGATGTAAGCAACGGGGATGTGTTCAAGTGGAAGCATTTGTGGGGGATATTAGCTGAAGAATTTGAAGTGGAAGCTGAAGAATTTGATGAAAGAATGAAGAGATGGACATTGGAGGAGATGATGAAGGATAAAGGAGAAATTTGGGATGAGATTGTGAAGGAGAATGGATTGGTGCCTAATAAATTGGAGCAAGTTGGGGGTTGGTGGTTTGTTGATCTCGTTCTTAGTGGAGAGTGTCCTTTGGATACTATGAACAAGAGTAAAGAACATGGCTTTTTGGGTTTTAGGAACTCCAAAAATGCCTTCGTTTCATGGATTGATAAGGTCAAAGCCTACAAAATTGTTCCTTAATTTGGTTGGTGAAGTTTTCTTTACCACTCATGTAAGTTAATAAGTGGAAATGTGGATGGAAGGTGGGGGAAAGTGTATTTTAAGCTTGTCTAGTGTCCATTATGTTGTTGATAAACAGAAAAGAAAAGGAAATAACTGCAAAACCAGCCATGAATAAACTATACCAACAGCGGCTACATGAGGGGGCTGAGTACTTTGGATTATTTAGCTTGTACAACTTTTATACTAAGGGTGTGTTTGGTATAAAGGAAAATGTTTTCCATGGAAAATATTTTCCAGGAAAATGTTTTCTTGGAAAACAAGTAGTAACTTATTCATTTTTTTGTGTTTTGTACGCAAATCAAGGAAAATATTTTCTCAAGAGTATTCGTAAATAATTTTGATACAATAAACATGAGGCCATAAACTTTCGAACCAACAACCTTCTGAACCCACAAATTTCATAAACTTCTAAATCGCAAAACTTTCGAAACCGCGAAATTTCAAACCCGTAAACTTCGAAACACATAAACCTCCGAACTCATATCTTTAGAATTTGTAAAATATTGAACCTGTAAACCGAAAGATAAAAAAAGTAAAACTGAAAATATAAATAAATAAAAAATCTCGGGGGTGGGGGTGCAGAAAAAAAATAGAAATTTTAAATTAAAAAATAAGTAAAAAAAAAATATTTTTTGTCGGAAGTGGGGGCAGGGGTGCAGGGAAGGGAGGGGGGTGGTGCAGAAAAAAAAAACAGAAATTTTAAAATTACAAAACAAGTAAAAAAAAAAAAATTTGTCCGGAGTGGGTGACGAAAAAAAACTTTTTTTTAAGAGAGGGCATGTGATGGAGTTAGGTGGTGGGTGTGGGGGGGTGAGGGTAAATAGGGTGGGGAAGGTTGAGAAGGAGTTTTGGAAAATATTTACCTTATTTTGATATGGAAAACATTTTCCTTCAATTGGAGAAAAATGAATTGATGAGGAAAATGTTTTCCAAAAAATTTAAGCCAACCAAACATGGGAAAATTGAAAAATATCAAACGCACCTTAAGTATTTGAACTTTTAAGTTTCTATTACCGTGTTAACACTTGAACACCGAAACAAAATATCAAACTTTTGTAGAAGCCAAGTGGAAGGAAAAATATAAAGAGACAAGACAAGTCAAGCCCATTAGCCTGGAAGAGAAAACAGAATAAAGTGAAAGGTACATTGTATTTTAGAATTATCATATACAGAATTGAAAGTTAAATATTAATACTACAAGTACTTATGATTAATTACCATATTCAGAAATTTTCGCCTATTTATGTTTTAAGTATTCAATCCGTCAATACTTATAATAAAAATAAAAATAAAGTATTCAATCCGTCAATTAGATGAACCAGTGACTTGAAAACTTTGCCCAATAGCCTAGAGAAAGCTACAAATCGTTTTCACCCAATTCCACTCGTTATGGAAACCGATTCTCACACAGTATATACTACCCATTATTACTTAGACGTTAGGTAAATGTTAATATGCAATCAGTTATAATGATCTCACTTATTCACTCTATTTTAATTTGCTTAGCTTTTCTCGTAAAGTGGTATTTGAGATGCTGTTTCTACCCGCATATGCACGACTTCGATAGATGTGAAGGAATTACTCATGATTTTTTGCTTCTAAGAAAATTTGAAGCGTAGTTTTCCGTAATTTATACTGATTTCATTAATCGTTAAGCCGCACTTTTGTGTATGTCTCGTATATTGACTCTTATTTATTTAGAGTGACTACAAAATACTCATCATAACGTCATTTCAAAAAAGCAGACATCATTTTTAGTTGTGAAAACATTAATATAGGTGTAAACTTAGCCATAGCAGTCTAAGGTCAATAATGTTGGATTTTTTCGATTTGTATCGCGGGTCGCTTCATGTGGGCTGACACAATCCATTTTTAAATAGATAAATTAAATAACCTTTTATGAGAAGCTACTCCACACGATGAATTTATAGGAGCATATTTTACACGATTATTTAGGTGGGAACAATTTTCTTTAAAACTATTTTCTTCCTTAACTCTAAATAAAAAGGGAACAATGTGTTCCCTTCAAAGACACAAAAAAAAAATACAATGAAATCTTCTCCTTTTTTCTCAAAAAGAAAAACACAAAGGTCACTAAGTTTAGGGAATCAATTTTTTTTTATTTCTAAAGCGAAATAGAATTGCGTGAGCAATTTCTATCACGCAAATTTCAATGATCTTTTGCTATTGTTAACATATAGATAAATTCGATGTCCCTAATACTATTAAATTATCATTGGTATCAGAGCCTTTGAAGTGTGTTTTATTGAGGTGAATACACTATTGAATTTAATGAGTAAACTTTTTATTACATCATTGATTAACAGAGAGTTCGAATGAACCCGGTGTTCGCAATTTGTGTGAAAAACCGTCCTTGCCCTAATAGCGTTTCCTGATTAGATGACTTCTCTTTACTGATAACTTGATGAGAAAAATTGAAACTCATCTGGTTGTAATATGATGGATGAGAGCCTTGTGTAGATATATAAAATTTATTGGATCTAAATTCAGTAAAATAAATTGGACAATTTTTAAAGCTATTAGTCCAAATAAATATTTTGGGCTATTATAATTGGATTAATTATATAGGTCCAATTTAATTGGGCTACAACCGATGAGCCCACTTCATTAGGCCCAAGATGACATCTTCCTAGAGGCCCAGTTTGGTGCCACGTGTCAAATGACGTGGCACACCAAGTCAAACAAAGAGCCAATAGGATCGTGCCAAGTGTCAAAATGACAAGGCATGTCAAGCCAAACCAAAAGGCCAATGAAACTGTGCCACGTGTGCAGGTGACATGTTCTGGTCAATCAAATGCGGTCATGTCACACTTCAATTTGATTGGTCGGAAATAGTTTGTTCTTATCACAACTCCTACCTCTCACAACTATAAATAGGGGTCTTCATAACTCAAAAAAGATACCAGAAGTTATAACAAGAAGCAAGAGATAGCCCATGGATCATACGCCGCAAATTTCGTAAAAATTGCACGGGGCGCCCTATTTGGTCGCCCTCATTTAACCTATACCCATTTTTTTAAAAACTTTTAACTTGTATCCACTTTTTAAAAAACTTCAGCACCTTTTCCTCGCTAAGCTGAAGTTCGCCGATTACAAACAAAAACTTCAGCTCTAGAGCTGAAGTTCCCCAGTTACAAAACAAAAACTTCAGCTCTAGAGCTGAACTTCAGGCCCGTCTACTAGAATGTTGAAGTTTTGCGTGATTGCCTTTGCTACTTCAGCCCCGTATGCTGAAGTTATGTGAATAAGCGGGTACGCTCGCAATTTTTTTGCAAAGCGGGTATAAGTTAAAACGTGACACAAAAAACGGGTACGGATGCAAATGCCCCGCAAATTTCTCTACAAGTTTCAAGCTTTAAGCAATCAAATTCAAGTTCAAGAAATCAAGTTAAAGCTCAAGAACGAAGAACTTCAAGCTCAAGAAATCAAGTTCAAGCTCAAGAACGAAGAACAAGTCAAGATTCAAGGAATACGAGTTCAAATCAAAGTTCGTGCTAGTCGAATTCTATATCATCATCGTTCGTGACAATAAATATAGATTCAAGATCAAGCTCAGGGGCCCTTGAATTTATTTACTATTTGAAAGAAGAATTAGAGGATTCATAGAGATTGTAACACTCAAATATTTGAAATAAAATACTACGATTGTTGCAAATTTATTGTCTACAAATTCAAGATCAAGCTCAGGGTCTTAATTTTATTTTCTCGACGCAAATTTATTGTCTACAAATTCTGGCACGCCCAGTGGGACAATCTCTATCTCTCTTCTCAACTTTTCAATCACCAAAGTTCAAGAACAACGAAATGGCTTCCAAGAAAATCGACTCTAGTTCAACTTCCGCCAAGGCTGCTAACTCCTGGTTCTATGCTGATGTGGAAAGCATCATCGATGTTATCTTTGGAAGCTTCAAACCAGTTACGAGTAGCAAAGCAAGATCTTTAGGACAACAAGCACTCCAAGTGTCATCCGCATCAACTCCTGTTTTCGAAACTTCATCCTCAAAAGGAGCAAGATCTTCCACAAACACACCCGAAGAAGGAAACGATGTTGCTGGAAAGATCAAGAAGCTTCTTCCTCTTCTTGACCTCTCCGAGCCCAAGCACTTTGCTGTGAAGGAAAATGATGATGCTTTGAGTGATGGATCCTCCCCACTTACACCACGTAGCGTGAGTCAATCGAGGATCAATCTATGTAACAATCCATGCTACTCTCCATCGTCCACGACAATCATGCAAGCCATGGTGAAAACCAATTCATCTGTGGAGGAGCAATTGGCAAACTTGACGGAAGCAATCGTTGGCTTGACCAAGTGCATGCAAAATCAAGATGCTAGAATTGACAAGCTAACAGATAGGGTGAGAATCTTGATGGAAGAAGAATCCACCCAAGCACCTGGCAAGCTCCCAGAGGTTCTAGAGAGTAATTCTCCCCCGAGACAAGTTGCATCCGATAAGGCTATCCCTGTATCATCTGAAGGGATGATTCCAATCGATAAACTGAAGGAGTTCATTGAAGTAACTATTAAAAGCAACTACGAAGGCACTATCAAGTCTTCCCTTACATACGCAAAGTCGTACACTACAAGGATCGATATGTTGAAGATGCCTGATGGCTATCAACCTCCAAAGTTTCAACAGCTTGATGGTAAAGGCAATCCAAATCAACATGTGGCGCACTTCGTTGAGACATGCAACAATGCTGGGACTTATGGAGATTACCTCGTCAAACAGTTTTCCGCTCGCTAAAAGGAAATGCTTTTGATTGTTATACAGACCTCGAGGCAGGATTTATTGATAGCTGGGATCAACTAGAGAAAGAGTTCCTCAATCGCTTTTATAGCACAAGGCGGACCGTGAGCATGGTGGAACGCGCAAATACTCGTCAATGGAAGGGTGAACAAGTTATCGACTTTATCAATCGTTTGAGGAATGCAAGACTCAACTGTAAAGACAGGCTTAATGAAACTTTTGTCATAGAGATTGTGCGTCCAAGGTATGCATTGGGTATTGTGCTACATCTTGCAAGGTATCAAGCCTAACACATTTGAAGAACTTTCAACTCGTGCCCATGACGTGGAATTGAGCATGGCCTCCGCTGGAACTGAAAGGCTGCCCATCTATGAGCCTCGCAAAGGGAACGACAAGCAAGAAGTCAGAAAATGGAGCATGTTTGTACCAAGATCTGAAAACAAAGAAGCTATGGATGTCAACACATCACCAGTGAAGTTCACGGCGAAGGTGAGCAAGAAGCAGAGTTTGAAATCCACTTCATTTCAAGATAAGCCAAGTGGAAAGTTGACTCTAAAAGAAATGCAAGAGAAAGAGTAGCCATTTCTGGATTCTGATGTGCCGGCTATTTTGAAGAAATCCTCGAGTTAAATCTCATTGATCTTCCGGAGATGAAGCGACCAAATGAAGCTGGGAAAAAAATGACCCAAATTACTGCAAATACCATCGACTTGTGAGCCACCCTCTAGAGAAGTGCTTTGTCTTCAAGGACAAAGTTATGGACTTGGCTTGCGAAAAGAAGATCGTGCTTGAAGATGAGAAAGCAAGCGCAAAGCAAGTCTCTATCACCTTTGGCTCATTCAGTCCGGATGAATTATGTGATTTTAAAGAAAGTAAGGATGAAGAATTACAGGAGAACGACAAAGCTGAAGTCAATCAACCTGATGATGATGAAGGTTGGACGTTGGTGAATCGTCGTAGACACCACAGAAGGAGACCACAAAAAGAATCAGTAGAACAACCAACAAGAAAAATGGTATAAAATGACCAAGGAGATGGAATCCAGTAAAGCACTTAAAGAAAGCAAAAGTGGAGGTGCACCACCCTCAAAAACTACGACATCGAGTGGCCTTGGATATGGGTGGGCATAAAATCCGAAAAACCGAATTCCGAACCGGACCGAATTAATTCGGTATTTTGATTTTCGGTATTTCGGTCTAATTCGGTATTATATTTTCGGTATTTCGGTACGGTCCTCGGTATCAGGATCTTGAAATTTCGGTATACCAAAATACCGAATTGCCGAATTTTTAAGGCCTTTTTTTTAAGTTGGACCTCTGCAGTCTGCCTAGCGCCCTAGGCCCCAACCAAAAACTTCTAATATATTTCAGCCCACTTTGGTCTCCAGCGCCCCAACTGCCCAAGCCCCAAGCCCACTCTCTATTCTAATTCAATTAGGGCAGTAGCATTATACTGCATTAGGCAGTTAGCCAGTCACGATTCTCAGTTTCTCACGAACAGTCGAACAGAGTCCTCACTCCTCACTCCTCAGAAATTTATTCCGATTTAGGGTTTAGCATTAGCATTCCGATAGTTTCACAAATTCCGGGCAAACGAAGACCAAATACAGAAAGAGATCGACTGCTAATATACCAGCTCTAAGCCATTGTGCCCTTTGGGAGTAGTCAAAATCTTGTTCAGGTACTTTACTTCGTTTCGTTTTGCAAGTCTTATTGAGTACACTGTTTCCCTTTGTGCTTCACACTTTCACACTTTGAAGTTATTATGTTTACTAAATAATTTTTAGTTTTTTTTAAGTTAAAATTTTCCAGTAAATTATTGGGACTAAAATGGTGAAAGAATGGTTTGTATGAGGAATTGAAAATGAGAAAAAGAAGAACAAGAGAAATACTTTCGATGACTGATTAAAAGAATGTGACGTTCATGTGTGCGTTTTCTATCATACTGATTAAGGAAGAAAAATATTTGGTGTTAGTTTAGATAAACTTGTGAAATCAATCATATTTGGTGTTAGTTTAGATAAACTTGTGCATCCACTGTACTGTTTCCCTTTACTCATTTTATGATAGGGAAACTCCTTTTTCTCGTTTGTATTGGACTTGAACAAAAATTTGTCATGTTTTGAAAGGATATGTTATCAGAATATTTCAGCTTACATGTTTTTTTCAGTCAAAATTCTTTAATGTATTATTAGTGTAAAATCTTGGCAGACCCAATTAGTGACATAACTTATTATATGAGATTCCAGTAATTGGTGTGGTGTATACGTATTTGAGTTTGGATTCATGTTTACAACTGAGTTAAGCTCATCTGACGTTCTTAAATGGAACTCTGCTTCCAGGTTAACATAATAGAACAAGTTGTGCTTGAATGTAGCTATAGTGCAGCTAGAGAAAATAAAAGTTTAACCTGTTCCTAAATTCTATTATTCAAACTGTATTCTGTCTGAAACGGTCATCTTGGTTGGATGACATCCTGCAAAAGCTTTATGACTTGATAATGTGAGTAATGTGAGTTGTTTTTATAAGGCTGAGATATTGCCCTATGGTTGCATCCATACAAATAAATTCTTTACCTTATTTGTATAGATGGAAGATGAAAGTAGAGTAAGTGATGCCGGTTTAAGTGAAAGTTTACCTATTACTCAAGATAGCAACACCAACACCATTGATACTCAAGATTCTAAGAAAAGAAAAGCCATGCAACCTAGATCCGACGTTTGGAATCATTTTGATAAATTTGATGTAAATGGGGTTGGTAAAGCAAGGTGTAGATATTGTTAGTAAGCTTATGCTGCTAATTCATCTAAGAATGGAATAACCAGATTGAAAAATCATTTGACTAGATGCAAAGAATACCCACCTAACATTGATAAAGATAATAGTCAAACAAAGATAAATTTTCAATCTTGCCAAAATGATGGAGGATCACTTTGGAAATTTGATCAAGAAGTGGTTAGGAGGGCCTTAATTGAGATGATAGTTATTGATGAACTACCATTAGCTTTGTAGAAAATGAAGGCTTTATGAAGTTTATGAAAAAAACTCAACCACTATTTCGTCTTCCTTCTCGTAGAACAATAACAAGGGATTGTTATGAAGTTTACGGAGAATTAAAGCAAAATCTAAGAAAGTCTTTTAGAGAAGCACAACAAAAAATTTGCCTCACAACAGACAAATAGATTTCATTACAAAGAATAAATTATATGTGTTTGACAGCCCACTTCATTGATAGGGATTGGAAGTTGCATAAAGAATATTAAATTTTTGCCCTATCACTAGTCATAAGGGTGAAGAGATGGATAAAGCTATTTCAAATTGTTTGCTTGAATGGAAATTAGACAAGGTATTAACTATTATTGTGGACAATGCTTCTTCAAATGATGTCACAGTCAAAGAATTATCTAAAAAGTTAGATATGTGGAAAACTAATATGATGGGTGGTAAACATCTTCACGTGAGATACATGGATCATATATTAAATCTAATTGTGCAAGATGGTTTAAAAGAAATTTATGCTTCTGCCGCACGTGTTAGAAATATTGTGAGGTATGTGAGAGCTTCGCCTGCAAGAACCTTAAAGCTTAAACAGTGTTGTGCACATGTAAAGGTAGAATGTACCAAAACATTGTGTTTGGATGTTCCTACTTGGTGGAATTCCACCTATTTGATGTTGGATACGACACAAAACTTTGAAAAGGCCTTTGACAAGTTTCATCTTTTTGATGATGGATTTTCTGCTTATCAATGTTCTTGTGAAGATGGTAGTAGTGCAGGTCCTCTTGAATCTGATGATTGAGTGAATGTGAGGAATGTGATAGAGTTTCTTGCAAGATTTCATGAGCTCACCAAAAAAGTTCAGGTTCACGTTATGTCACTTGTAATGCTCATTTTGAGGATGTATCTGAACTTTATTGTCATTTGAAAATGTGTTTAGTTAGTGAGGATGAGCATTTGAGAAAAATGGCAGAGCGGATGCAAGAAAAGTTCAAGAAGTATTGGGGTGACCCTGAGAAGATGAATACAATTATTTTTATTGCTTCTGTATCCACGTAACAAATTTGAATATGTAGAGGGAGCACTTGAAGAACTTTTTGGGGAGGAAAAGGGGAAGACAATAAATGCTAGGTGTATGCTTATATGAATTCTTTGTTTGAAGAGTATCTAAAATGGTATTCTAATGGATTTCGTCCTCAATCTCTATCTAGTTCTACTTCATCTAATAACACATCTAATACATCTAATGGGAGTGTTATAACTGCATCTTTAATAAGCACGAAGCTTCACTTGAAGAAACAAAAGGAAGACAATGGAAGTGGGGGTGCTAAATCGGAGTTGGATAAACACATTAGTGAAGAACAAGAGCCTTTTAGTGAAGAATTTGATATCTTAAGTTGGTGAAAAACACATGTTCCTAGATTTCCTATTCTTTCGGAGTTGGCCATTCCAATTTCTAGTGTGGCGTCGGAATGCGCGTTTAGCACCTATAGCCGTATTCTTGATTCATTTAGGAGTTCATTGACTCCTAAATGTGTGCAAGCTCTTATTTGTGTTCAAGATTGGCTTAGAGAAAAGAAGAATCCTATTTGTGTTGAAGAAGATTTGAAGTATCTTGAGGAACTCAAGCTTGGTAAGTTTTAATATTTTGTGTGTATTTTAGTTCAAAATAATATATCATACTTGTTTATTTGTATGACAATGACATATTTGGTCGAATTATCTTTAGATATGAAAAATAATGGAAGCACTACTAGCATTGTTTGATGTATAGTTGCAACTTGCAACTTGAGTGGCTAGTTTAATACTCTATTTTTTTGGTGATATACTTTTGTAGTTTTGTTTTATTATCATCAAAAACTAATATTCTAAGTTTCTAACTTATGATTTATATTTTTTTTAGGTTCAAATGCAATCATACCCTGTGCTCCTAAAGTACGCTCTCATATTTAGGAACACTTTGAGGTGAAAGAAGATAGCGGAGAAGTTTGCAAAGTAGAGTGCAAACATTGTGGTCTAGTCTATATTGTTAATCCAAAGAGGGATGGCACATGTTCTCTAAGGAAGCATATTAGGCATTGTCTTGAGCGTCTTCCTGGAATCCGTATTTAAGAGTTAGAGTCTGCTGTAATTCTGTTGTTTTTGTTGCACTGCTGCTACTGTTAGACTGTTAAATCTGCTGCTACTGTTAATTCTTCTATTGCACTGTTTATGCATGTTAATGCTGCTACAGTGCTACTGCTACACTGCTGCTGCTAAATGCTAATGTCGTTTGTCACTTTGTTGTTAGATCTGCTTTTGAGGGACAGTGGACATGGGATATTATGAATGTGAACTTATTATTTTGGAATGACACTTTGTTGTTAGATCTGCTTTTGAGACAGTGGATATGAGAGATATTATGAATGTGAACTTATTATTTTGGAATGGCTGAAACCATTTTTGAGTTTGGTTGGATGTAGCATTTCGTTAACTTAATACTTTTTCGTTTTTGAGTTGGATGTAGGCTAGCTGAAACCGTTTTTGAACTAAGGCAACATTTCGTTATTACGAATGGCAGCATACCATTAATTCATTGTCAGTCGTTAGTGTTGCTTATTTAGCGAATATTAAACCAAAATCGTATCGAAATCGTACCGAACCAAAATAATAAATATCGGATTGTACCGAAATAATTTGGTACGGTATTTGGTATACACAATTGATAAATCGAATACCGAAATAACGAATCGGAATACCGAATGCCCACCCCTAACCTTGGAGGAGTTTTTACCAAGTTGGTTCCGCCCGAAGATTTCCCATGGGGGTATTGATGCCTCTTGTTGCCATACTGACGAAGGGAAAGAAAAGAGTGATGACCTACCGTTGGCACCATCTTCGGAAATGCTTATTGAGTCCAATCCTCAAGAAGTTAATGCTTGTGAGAAAGAAGTCACGTTCACAAATGACGATCTTCTGCTAGGTGACACTCCTCATAACCGCCCATTGTACCTGGTTGGCTATATGTGTAATGAAAGGGTAAATCGAATTTTGATTGATGGAGGATCCTCGATGAACATTTTCCAATTCGCACTATGAAAGAACTTGGTATTCCGATGAATGAACTCTCAGAAAGTCGTGTGATGATCCAAGGATTCAACCAAGGGGAGCAAAGAGCCATAGGCGCGATCTGGCTGGGAATCACCATTGAAGATATGCAATCAAGTGCATGGCTGCATGTGATCGATGCGAAGACTTCATAGAACGTCTTTCTTGGAAGGCCTTGGATACATGAGAATAAAGTAGTTCCATCCACCTACCATCAAAAGTTTAAAATACTATGAGGGTGAAGTCGAGAAGAAAATAGTTGCTGATGATGAACCATTCACCGAGGCAGAGTCACACTTCGCCGATGCAAAGTTCTACTTGAAGAACAACATTGTGAAGGAGCTAAAAGTTGATGATGGCATGAAAAGCAAGAATGACGAGCCTACAACTAAAAGAGCTGAGGTGACTATTGGTAAAGCCAAAGCTGTTACTGAGGAGGTACACACCAACGCGAATAAATCTCATAGAGGGGATATTGAGTCTTATGGCATGAAACTAAGTCCCACGCTCCAATATGTCCCTAAAAGGAAGAAAGACGAGGGCGAATCATCCAATCTCCAAACTAACAAGATAAAGGAGTTAACTCTTCCGATTAAATGAATTGAGGCAGTAAAGTTGTCCTCAAAGCCGCTTGCAGGGTTTGTAGCCCAAAATCATTTGCAGAATGTGGCACTCCCTACAAAGCGAACAGATGAAGGTATTGACCCTAACGCTTACAAGCTATTTGCAAAAGCTGGATACAATCCCACTGAGCCGTCAATGTTAGGGAAACTCCCATTAGAAGCTGCAATGAGGAAACTATGTAAAGGTTTAGGATACAAGCAACCGTCACTAGTGCACATCTTAATAAGAAGAGCGAGTAGCCATTATATCACTGCAGAAGACGAATCTGCCGCTTCTAACAGGCTTCTGTCTTTGATTGACTTGGAAAATCAATTGTGAGAACTTCCGTATTTGAGAGATTGGGTCCATTAAAGAAGGGGAATACGTTCTAGAGAAATTATCGAAATACAAGAACACCCGCTTTGCCCAAAATTTAGAAGATCTCTAAAGATTTCCAAAGTTTGGTTCCTTCTAGAATGAAGCGACAAACAAAAGTCATGGTTTCGTGTGATGAAGTACTGAAGGTGAAGCCATACACTATGTTCTACACTAAAGAACGTGATGAAGACGAAGAAAGTGTGGGTTCTTCGTATCATGTTACTGCACAAAGCGAGCATGGTGTTTGATCTCTAATAGAGGATGACGGGAAATTGGACGATGTTTCACTGTGTTATCACATATCCTTCAACGATGGGGACTCTCAAGAAGATGAAGATGCAGAAGACGCTCCACCTGAACTTGAAAAAGGAGTGAAGCCTATAGTTGATGCCTTAAAAGAAGTTAGCCTTGGCACCGATGAAGAACCAAGACCCACCTACCTAAGTGCTTTATTAGAAGTTGATGAAGAAAGCCCTTATATTGAGTTACTCAAGGAGTACATGGATGTCTTTGCTTGGAGCTACAAAGAGATTCCTGGCTTGGACCCGAAAGTGGCAGCCCATCACCTTGCCGTCAAGAATGGTGCTCGCCCTGTTAAACAAGCCTAAAGGCGCTTTTGGCCAGAGTTGGTTCCCTTGATTGAAACCGAAGTTAACAAACTCATCGAAGCTGGCTTTATTCGTGAAGTTAAATACCCGACATGAGTTTCAAGTATTGTCCCTGTAAGGAATAAAAATGGCCAGATTCGAGTATGTGTTGACTTCAGGGATCTCAACAATGCGTGCCCGAAAGATGACTTTCCGCTTCCTATTCCAGAGCTGATGATCGATGCTACTACTGGGTACAAGGCAGTGTCATTTATGGACGGTTCATCAGGCTATAACCAAATTCGCATGGCACCAAAAGATGAAGAGCTTACTGCATTTCGCACCCCCAAGGGTGTTTATTGCTACAGGGTAATGCCTTTTGGCTTGAAGAACGCTGGTGCTACTTATCAAAGGGCTATGCAGAATATTTTTGACGATATTCTCCACAAAAATGTCGAATGCTATGTGGACAACTTGGTGGTAAAATCGAGAAAGAGGGGCGACCACTTGAAAGACTTGAGAATAGTGTTTGAGTTGCTCCGGAGGTACCAACTTAGGATGAATCCATTGAAATGCGCCTTTGGAGTTACTTCTAGAAAGTTCCTTGGTTTCATTGTCCGACATCGAGAGATTGAAATTGATCAAGCCAAAGTAGATGCAATCTTGAAAATGCCTGAGCCTCGAGATATTCATGAATTGAAAAGTCTGCAAGGAAAGTTAGCGTACCTTAGGAGATTCATCTCAAACCTAGCTGGGAGGTTCCAACCATTCAGTCGCCTTATGAAGAAAGGTGTCCCTTTAAAATGGGACCAAGTGTGTAGCAATGCATTTGAGAGCATTAAATCCTACTTGATGAAGCCTCCAGTTTTGTTAGCCCCTATACTTGGAAAGCCGTTGATACTATACATTTCAACACAAGAAAGGTCTGTTGGAGCACTGTTGGCCCAAGAAAATAGCGAAGGGAATAAAAACACCCTTTACTACTTGAGCAGGATGATGACACCAAATGAGCTGAATATTTTGCCAATTGAAAAGTTATGTTTGGCACTAGCCTTCTCAATCCAAAAGTTGAAGCACTACTTTGAAGCTCATGCCGTTTGTTTGGTTTCTAGAGCAAATCCCATCAAGTTCGTGATGTCAAAACCTGTCATTAGTGATCAACTAGCAAGGTGGTACCTCCAGTTTCAACAATTTGAAATCGTGTACATCCCAGTATCTTTAGTATGCCAAAAAATATGAAAATACAGAGTCACAAACAATCAGAAAAAATCCTATAGGCAGGATCTCTAAACAAATATGGCATTCGCATGATTCCATCAACATAATTAAACCCTATAGGCAGGATTTTTACCTAGTTTTAAACAAAGATATAGAACCCCCCCTCCCCCCCAGCTTTTGCTAATAAACCCCAAATATGCTTATTACAGAGATTATTGCAGCCCAGAATGAATAAATTACATAACAATATCCATTACACTATAGGGAGCGTTCATAGGCCTAATATAAACCCGGGAACCATGCTTTCAAACATAACAATTCTGGAGCATCATAGGGATCCATACATGGCACATAAAATTAGGTTTCTAGTGTGTCAAAGTTCCCAAGGGCCTCATGGATCCCGGGTAATTCTCACACAAGAACCTCACTTAGAAAAACAGTTCAAAAAAGATTGGAAAACCAGCCCAATGTGTCAGAGTTTGGAGGAGTCTCAAGGACCCTAGGCAGTGCTCACACTTGGGGTGGTAGGAACCTAAATAACTAAGAGTAGAAGTTTGAAAACCAGTACATAGAAGGTAAGGGGTATAAGTTTAGAAAATAGCTTCATTTTCAGGAGCAAAACAGATTCAGATTACAGGATTGCAAACAGAATTGCACCTAGAAACAAACATAATTCAGGTTCAGCACATAGTTCAAGCAGGTTGACATTTGTTTAGGCTAGATATTTATACCAATATTCAAAGAAATCACAAAAGCAAGAAAACATGGATTAAACAGACATAATTAGCCACATATTACATGCTTGTAGTATCTAGTAAAGTTCAGAACTGACTTAGGAAGAATTTCACATTATTGAAAATAACTTAGTTTAGCATTTTTACTAAGTGGTATCATGTAGTCACATGGCAATCAGAATCATGCTGAGGATTTGAAATAAACTAACCAAATAAAGCACATAGAACAAAATAGGATAACAGGATTAAAGCATACCAGTTGAGAAGAAAGCAAACAGGAATGCAATAGCAATTTGAACCCAGAGAATCTAGCCTTGGCTTTCAGCCGGCCAAAATGTCCAGAAATGAGAACAACATAGAGAGCTTATGTTTTTGAGAATAGAGCGCTTGAAAGTTATAAAGTTGTTCAGTTAAGAAGTTGTAAAGAGTGTTGAAAATCAGAACAGGGGAAAGGTTTTTATAACATACAATAGAGTAAAACAAATAAGGTATGAAAATCAATTACACACAAATAGGGTATGAAAATCAGTTAATCAATCAATTAAGGTCAGCGTGAATCAATTAACATGACAGAATCAAGTAAGTACCACTTAATTTAAATAAAATCTCACACGGAATCAATCAGTAGCTAAGAATGAGGTTAAATAAAGTAAGAACTAATTCCAAAATCAATTAGGAGTCAGAACACAAAATCAGCCAATAGTATGGGTACAAAATAAGGTAAGAACAGGTAAGAACTTAACAAGAAAATACGGGTACCAAATTCAAACCCTAATTTAGGTAAGTAAATCAATTAACACTATAATTGACAGAAAGGTAAACGAGCAAAACAGTAGAACAAATAGTCGAGTAATTGAATGCCTAAGAAATACAAAGACATATAGATAAAACTTAATTGAACCAGGTGAAAATCGGTCAAAAATAAATGAGAAAAATCTGAGATGAAAACATTTTAATTGTTAAAAACATTTTTTGCAGAAATCCCTTAAAAATCAAAATCCTAGCTTTTGGGTTAAATAAAAGTGGTCGATAATAATAGTAAAAGACTACAAGAAGCAGAAAATTTAAGGCAGAAACACCAAAGCAAACACAAAATCGCTTCAGATCTAAAGAGATACAACCCCAAAAATACATAAATACTCATACTCACAGGCATCAGAGTGAACGTCGAAGGAATAATCGAGAAATGAGAGACTTTGAACAAGATTTGGTTCGAGTCTTTTGAGATTCAATCAAGTAACATGAAAATCATACAACCAGTAGAGTGATGAGGCCAGATAAGGCCAGATAAGGCAGGGGATCGAAGGAAAATCCCATGAATCAAGAGGGGATTTGTGACGACGGGCTAGGGTTAGAGGGGGGTGAGAGAGAAGAGAGGAGAGAGGGGGATGGAACGACGGTGGGTTGGAAAAAATGAGAGTAGGGTTTAGGGGTTGGTATATTAAAAAAGGAAAGTGGATTCTGGGCCGTTGATCTTCTAAGATCAACGACCAGGATTAGTTTTAGATGGGGCGGGTTATTGGACGGGTATGGGTAGTTGGGTCAGGGTTATGTGTTAGGATAATTGGGCTGGATAGGGTATTGTGCTATTGGGTAGGTCCGAAAAATTTAATAAAAAGGGCTATATTTTAAATACCCACTTAAATTAATAAAAAATAATTTATAAAATAGTTAATAAATGATAAAAATGATATTTGTATATGAAAATGACTTAAAATAATTACTTAATGTTATTAAAATATGAAAAGTCATTTTTCGTGTAAATAATACAATTATGCATACATGGACTATTATTGCAAAGTTATTGCAATTATAACCTAAAGATGTAAATATAATTATGCATAAAATAATTAAAGCTTAATATAAATACAAATGATAAAAATTAAGCTATAAAATTATTATAAAATCGTTTGTGATGCAATTAGTAATTATTTAGATAATATAAATACTGGGATAAATTAAGTAAAAATCTTTAAAATTATAGAAAATTATGAAAAAATGCTAGTTGATGCTCATGCATTATTTTGAATATATATATATATATTTTGAAAATATATAGGGGAAAAAGTGGGTATCAACAACTGCCCATCTTTACCCGGGAAGGATGAAAGAGTTGTCGGGTAAAGATATGATGTCCAATTTTGACCGAATAGAGTGATTTGAGAGATATAGGCCGCACTCTGGTTTTTGAGCTACCTACATATCCCTGGTTTTACAGGAATTAGGTCGTGTGTAGTTTTGGATCCACCGGTAAAATAAACCGATGGAGTTATCACAAGAACGGACACAAGGTTTCGAATAGGTGAAACGGTTACGGTTAGTGGTCAGGTTTGAAATAATTCGATGGGACTGGAGCGGGATTGCTCCTGTTGGGATAACAGTTACTCACCGGGTCACTTGAAAATCAAAAGATGTATTGCAAGCATATACGTATAAATTTGCGTAAATTTAGACATTATGCAAATTTCCTTCAGACCATGAAAATTGTCTTTGAATGGTTGAGGATGACGTCCTTAGACCATGACGTCCCCGGCCATGAATTGTGCGGGAAGATATTCGCAAGCCATGAAATGATGTTCTCGAGCCGTGAAAATGGTGCCTCCGAACCATGACGCCTTTGAATAATGATGTGCAAGTTTGAGAGATCCTCAAGCCATGGCATGATGTCTCCGGCTATGAGGATGTGGCCTTCGGACTATGATGCCTTCAGGCAAGTTGGCTATATTTAAGCCTATGAGGTGCAGAGACATTTTTCTAGTAGCAACAAGACAACGCTTAGCCTTGTATGAAGTTGAGGGCAGAGCTTAGCTCGATAGAAAAGAACAATGCAAGAGAGACAATGCTTAGTCTCGTGCGAGATTCGGGATAGTGCTTAGTCCCATGCAAGTAGAAGGCAGTGCTTAGCCTTATGAAAGGTTCGGGTAGTTCTTAGTCCCATGCAAAGAGAAGGCAACACTTAGCCTTATGCGAATAGAGAGGCTGGGCTTAGCCTTATGAAAATAGAGAGGCAGGGCTTAGCCTCATGCAAGAGTTTGGGACAGTTCTTAGTACCATGCAAAGAGAACGAAGTGCTTAGCCTTATGCAAATAGGAGGCAGGGCTTAGCCTTATGCAAATAGAGAGGTAGGGCTTAGCCTCATGCAAGAGTTTGGGACAATGCTTAGTCCCATGCAAAGAGAAGGCAATGCTTAGCCTTATGCAAATAGGAGGCAGGGCTTAGCCTCATGCGGGATTGAGACAGAGCTTAGTCTCATGCAAAATTCGGGACAATGCTTAGTCCCATGCAAATAGAAGGCCATTCATATCCTTATGCAAGTAGAGAGGCAGGTCTTAGCCTCATGCAGGTTCGAGATAGAGCTTAGTCTCATGCAAAGAGAAGGAAGTGTTTAGCCTTATGCAAATGGGAGGTAGGGCTTAGCCTCATCCAGGATTGAGACAGAGCTTAGTCTCATGCAAAGAGAAGGCAATTCTTAGCCTTATGCAAATGGGAGGCAGGGCTTAGCCTCATGCAAGGGTTGAGACAGGGCTTAGTCCCATGAAAAACTTGGGACAATGCTTAGTCCCATGCAAAGTGAATAGTAAGAGTGGAGTGTTCTTAGCTGACGATGTGTTTTATGCATAGTGACTGTGTCGTTGCGATGGTGTTTATCATGATGATATAGTCCTACATCCAAAGAAAAATTTGTGAGTTTTGCGGGGGAGGTTGGTTCGTGCCTTTACTTGCTCGATTTGCTCCGCTATGTCGGAAGATCCTGTTCAAGCTATTAGGGTAGCATTCGCTAAAGAAGAGTTTCTTTTCAAAAGCATGCGTGTATAATTTTCTAAGACATAGTAATATATAGTTTAGAAATTAGTTAGATGAACCAGTATCTGTGACATAATTAGAGACATTGCGACTTCTTCTGCCGTAGAATTTTGAGGGTCCTCCTCAAAATTCTGCCCCAGTTAACTAGATGAACTTTTTGATGGCTCCATATGCTGTGGTTGTCTGAACTTGCTTCGGCGGGAATGACAACTTCAGTACAATAAACCAGTAGATAGGGAGTTACCTCGGTTGATGTGCGAACTGTGGTACAGTATCCCAGTAAGGCGAATGGTAGTTTCTCGTGCCATTGTTTGTGATTCTCTACCATTTTCCTTAGTATCTTCTTAATGTTTTTGTTGGCAGCTTCGACGACTCCATTGATTTAAGGACTGTACGCCGTGGAATTCTTGTGCTTGATTTTGAAAGTTTCACACATAGATTTCATCAGATCACTATTGAGATTGGCAACATTGTCGGTGATGATGAATTCTAGAACTCTAAATCGACAAACGATTCGGTTGCGGACAAAATTTGCAACGACCTTCTTGGTCACAACTTTGTAAGATGTAGCTTCAACCCATTTAGTGAAGTAGTCGATGGACACTAAAATGAATCGATGCCTGTTTGAAGCGGTGGGCTCGATTGGACCAATGACATCCATCCCTCAAGCATCAAAGGTCCAAGGTGAGTTTGTTGCATTAAGCTCGTTCGGCGACACTTGTGTCATGTCTGCATGTATTAGACATTGGTAGCATTTCTGAACATATCAGATGCAGTCTGTTTCCATGGTCATCCAAAAGTAGCCAGCCCTGAGTATCTTCTTGGCCAAGACAAATCCATTCATATGCGGGCCGCAGGTTTCGACATGTATCTCCTCGAGCAGTTTGGAAGCCTCTTTTGCGTAAACACGCCTTAAGAACCCTAGATCAGGAGTTCTTCTGTATAGGGTTCCTCCATTTTGGAAGAAGTGATTGGACAACCTCCGAGGTGTGCGTTTATGAGTATGGTTTGCATGCTCAGGTTATTCTCCTTTTGCCAAGTACTCTTTGATGTAGTGGAACCAAGGTTTT
This sequence comes from Nicotiana undulata, assembly GCA_005239495.1. Taxonomy (NCBI): domain Eukaryota; kingdom Viridiplantae; phylum Streptophyta; class Magnoliopsida; order Solanales; family Solanaceae; genus Nicotiana; species Nicotiana undulata. The sequence goes on along the minus strand of ML261594.1, from coordinate 7,767 downwards.
TCGTCTGTTTCCTCTTCAACGTGAGCACAATATGCAGGCTGATTATAGAACCTTACTGTAATGGGATCGATGAAGTTCTTGTCTGGATACTGTATCATTGATGACAAGGTGGCCAACGCGTCATCAAACACGTTCTGAATCTTGGGGACATGCGAGAATTCTATCTTTGTGAATCTTTTCTTCATTTCTTATACATGATGTAGATACGGTAGTATCTTGGAGTTCTTTGTAACCCATTCTCCTTGTACCCGGTGCCCAAGTAGATCTGAATCTTCGATCACCAGCAGCTCCTAAATGTTTATATCAACAGCCAGGTTGAGCTCTAATATGCAAGCTTCATATTTCGCCATGTTGTTAGTGCAGGGGAATCTGAATTTTGCAGACATCAGATAATGTTGACCAATTTTCGATACCAAGACGGCTCCGATACCTACTCCTTTGAAGTTTTCCGCCCTATCGAAAAACATTCTCCAACCATCGTATGCTTCAGCAATGTCTTCTCCTACGAATGATACCTCTTCATCAGAAAAATACGTTTTCAAGGGTTCGTATTCTCCTCCCACATGATTTTCAGCAATGTGGTCTGCCAATGCTTTCCCTTTGATGGCTTTCCGAGTTACATAGATGATATTGAATTCGCTCAGCATGATTTGCCACTTAGCCAGCTTTCCAATAGGCACATGCTTCTGAAAGATGTACTTCAGGGGATCCATTCTCGATATGAGACATGTCGTAAAAGCACAGAAGTAGTGCCTTAGCTTCTGAGCTATCCAGGTTAGAGCGTAGGAAGTGTGTTCTAGCAAAAAGTACCGTGATTCATAAGGAGTGAACTTCTTACTCAAGTAATAGATGGCCTGTTCCTTTCTCCCGGTCTCGTTATGCTGTCCCAGAATGCAACCAAAAGCTCCATCTAACACTGCAAGGTATAGTAATAGTGGTCTACCAGGCTCCGACGGAACTAAGACTGGTGGTGTGGATGAGTATTCCTTGATTTTGTCAAAAGCCTTTTGACAATCCTCAGTCCAACTGGTTGCAACATCCTTCTTCAGCATTTTGAAAATCGGCTCACATATTACTGTGGATTGTGCTATGAAATGACTGATGTAGTTGAGGCGTCCCATGAAACTCATCACATCTTTCTTGCTTTTTGGTGTTGGTAATTCTTGGATGGCTTTGACCTTTGATGGGTCCAACTCTATTCCCCGGCGACTGACGTTGAATCCCAACAACTTTCTGGCAGGAACCCCGAATCCACACTTTGCGGGGTTTAGCTTCAGGTTGTACTTCCGTAGCCGGTCAAAGAATTTCCTCAAGTCTGCTATGTGACTTGTGGCCTTCTTGGATTTTATGATGACATCATCAACATATACCTCTATCTCTTTATGTATCATGTCATAAAAAATAGTTGTCATGGACCTCATGTAGGTGGACCTAACATTCTTCAGACCGAACGACATCATTTTGTAGCAATATACCCCTCATTGTTTAATGAAAGCTATTTTCTCTGCATCTTCTTTGTCCATCCAAATTTGATGATAACCCGCGAAGCAATCTACAAAGGATTGGAGTTCATGCTTGGCACAATTGTCGATCAGAATGTATATTCGGCAGCGGGAAATCATCCTTTGGGCTTGCTCTGTTGAGATCTCGATAATCGACAAAAACTCTGGCTTTCCCATCCTTCTTTGGAACCGGTACAATGTTGGCTAACCAGGTTGGGTATTCCACCACCGTGAGGACCTTGGATTTGATCTGCTTAGTAATTTCCTCCTTGATTTTTAGGCTCATATCTGGCTTGAATTTCCTGAGCTTCTATTTTACCCGCGGACACATTGGGTTCGTTGGCAACTTGTGAGCTACTATAGATGTGATCAGTCCGGTCATATCGTCATAAGTCCATAAAAGAATATCCTCATATTCTTTCAGGAACCGAGTGTATTCCTCTTTCTCTGACGGCGACAAATGGATGCTTATGCGGGTTTCCTTGATGGTTTCAGAATCTCCCAAGTTGATTATCTCAGTCTTATCCAGGTTGGACTTAGGCTCTTTCTTAGAATTCTCTACTTCTCTGACAATCTCTTCAGATATTACATCCTCTTCTCTAATTCTTCTGAATCACTGTCCTTTTGTTGCATTGTCTCATTACATGTCACAGTCGTCGGTTCATCAAGATAGGAAATAGTAATGTTGTAGGGATAAATATATGAAAGAAAAGTAGTAATAATAAAACATCAAGACATTTAAAGCGTCAAACAAAATGATTTTCAATAACTCTAATAACGTTTTTAGAATATTGAAAATATTATTTAAAACAAAATGCAAAAGTGGAAATCATTTTTCAGAAAAAGTAAACAATGCTATTCAACCTTGCTATCCCGGGACTCGTCGAGCCCTTGATGGTCGAACAGTCCAGTTCTTGAGGAATGCTCCTCTCTCCACAGTCTGGATAGTAGGTCCTTCCTCCTCCTCCTCCGCGACAATCACACAATGGTCCATATCATCGTCTTCCAAGAGAAAATTCCTCAATGCTACCAATGCTTCTTCTTCCTCTGATCTCCATATAATATCAGCCTGATGGAAGGTCTGACTTAAGTGCGGCTCGAGTTGCTCAAGAGGATAGTACGGAACACACCATGGTGGTGACCAATCATCGTATTCCTTCCATGTGTACTGATACCCCAGCCCAAAGGTTGTGCCATGGCGCTTCAACTGTATTGGCTTGGAGATACCCTGAAGGTTTTTACCGAGCCCCCTGCCAGGTTCTTACCCTTGCCATGCCAATATGCTTTCAATATTTCTACTCCACCACTTATCCTTTTTGATTGCGTTAACACGCTCGATGTGATGGTAGGTTTCTCCACCTAACTTCCTTTTATTTTCTACCACCGGAACAGTCTGACTAGTGTAAATGGGGTTGCTCCCATATCCATGGATAATCACTTCTTGATGGTTCCATTCGAACTTCACAGCCTGATGCAAAGTAGATGCTACAGCTCCAGCGGCATGTATCCAAGGTCGTCCTAACACCAGATTGTAGGAGGATGATATGTCCAGCACATGAAATTCAACATCAAACCAGGTAGGACCCATCTGCAAGAAGAGATTAGTTTCTCCAATGGTAGCCCTTTGAGACCGATCAAACGCTTTCACATTCATAGTCCCTGCTTGTATCTCATGTAGGCCCTTGCCCAACCTCTTCAGCATTGTCAATGGGCCAATATTGAGGCTGGATCCTCCATCTATCAAAACTCTGGCGATAAATTTATCTTCACATTGCACTGTGATGTGCAACGCCCTATTGTTACTTAACCCTTCAGGTGGCAGCTCGTCCTCATGGAAGGTGATCTTGTGGCTTTCTAGCACCTGCCCTACCATGTTGGCCATTTCTGCGTTAGTGATGTTTTTGGGCACATACACTTCATTCAACACCTTCATCAGAGCATTCCTGTGTGCCTTAGAATTTTGCAACAATGACATGATGGATGTATGGGCGGGAGTCTTGTCAGAGATCAACGACATAGTACTCCCTTTCCTACACTTTCCTTTAGAGGTCATCTGGACTAGTCTCAATAACAGGCGGTTTGCTGGAAGCTTGCTTGCTGGTCTCTCCCAAATGTTCAGGTGTATAAACCCTTCCTGTTCTGGTCATTCCTTGTGCAGCGCCAGACTCTTCCATTTTCTCCTTTCCCTTTCTTCTAGCCTCGGCCACATAATCCCAAGGTACAACATTGGAATATAAGGGTGGTGTGGATTCCACCATTACAGTGAAAGGTGTGGCCACCTCCATCTCAAATGGAGTGTGTGTAGCTACAGGTGGTGTTACTTATACTTCAAAAGGAACCGATGCGGCTACTTTGACTTCAACTGGCGGCTGTACCTGCACCACAATGGGATTGAGCGTGACTGCAGGTTTCTTAGGATCATTGCCTTCCCGAATAATCCCGATTGATCCCTCGCGATCCCATTCTTCATCAGTTTCTATTACATTGACCCCTTCACCCCTACGATTTGGGAGGCGATTGTTGCGGACATTAGGTGCAGTTTCCTTTGCCTGTATAACCTTGGTATCAATAAGTGTTTGGATCTTGTCTTTCAAGGTGCGACACTCATCAATAGTGTGTCCCTTCATATCGGAATGGTACACACATGTCTTGTTTGGATTGATCCATTGAGATGAATTTTCCATTGCCACAGCAGGAATAGGGGTGACATATCCAGCAACTTTCAACCTTTCGTACAAGTGGTCGATGGGTTCAGCAATGGCGATGTACTGCCTGGGTAGTTTGCGACTAAAACTAGGTATGGGTTTTTGGTATTTTGGACGAGTTGGAGGTGACTGATAATAGGATGGTTGGGTATTATAAGTGTGGTAGGCGGTAGCAGGTTGGGAATATCTAGGAGGTAAAGGTTGGTATGTAGGTGGGGGTGTTTGGTATACAAACGGAGTTTTCGGACCTTGGGCAACCATTACTGTTCCCACTTTTTTCTTTTTTGATATGCCACCTGATTGTAGTGCTTTGTTCGTGGCCTGTAGTGCCTCGAAATTTTTCAGTATTCCACTTTTAATACCTTCCTCGATCCTTTCTCCTAGCTTGATGATATCGAAGATCTTATGATTCTCAATGACCATTAGCCTTTTGTAATATTGTGGATCCTGTGCCCTAACAAAGAACTTGTTCATCTGTTCCTCATCTAACGCCAGCCTCACCTTTGCTTCCTTTGACCTCCACCGAGTATCATACTCGCGGAAAGTCTCAGTTGGCTTCTTCTCGAGGTTTTGGATATAGAAAACATCTGGTGCATTTTCTGTGTTGAATCTGAATCTGTCCATGAAATCTTACGCGATGCTCACCCAATTAGCCTTTTTATTCGGATTCTGACTTATGTACCAAGACAGGGCATCTCCGGTAAGGCTTCTCATGAACAACTTCATGCAAATCCTTTCGTCTTTTCCAACCCCCACGAGCTTGTCACATTAAGTTCTCAGATGAACCTTGGTGTCACCCGTTCCGTCAAATATTTCAAACTTTGGAGGTTTGTAACCCTACGACAGTTCCACATCAGGATGTATACACAAATCTTCATAATTCAGACCTTCTATCCCTTTACCTTCTTCAACACCCTGAACTCGGCTTGTTATTTTCTTGAACTCTTCTGCCATGTTCTTGATGAGCATGTCCTTCTCGGCAGATTCTGGTGTATATGAGATTGGTTGAGTGGAGTGAGGTAAGGTTTCCATGTATATAATGTTGTTCTGGTTAATGCTAGGAGTATGGGTACAATGATGATCATTGGTTGAGTTTTGAGGTTCGGGGATAGGTTGTGGGGTATTCTGCGAAGTGTGATAAGTGGTTTGTGGGTGCTGATTTTGAGGTGGGGTTGTATATTGGTGAAGTACGGTAGGATTTTGCGGGCGTTTGTTGGGTGTGTTCTGAGGTGGCACCGGGTTTTGGGCATTTGGATGGTTGATATCTGGGACATTAAGTGTGAGGGATAGTTACCAAGTTATGGACCTGCTCAAGCTCACCATGTAGTTCAAGTATCTTCTGTTAAAGTCGCAAAACTAAATCATTTGCGGCCTGAGAGCCCTGACCATCGAAAGTTTCCACATTCTCAACATAGTATTATCCTTTCTGACGCCGTTCATAGCATCCATTTTAGCTTTTCCTTTGCCTTTAGGTACACTTGGAGGAGGAGAAGGTGGAGGGCCTCTAGATCTGGTATGACAAGCCGACGATGCCAGTATGAATGAACCAACCTTGGGGAATGGGAATAATCAAAAGAAAGAAAAACAAAAAGGTAACCAACTCAGTAAGAGTAAAAAATGTTTGCAGTATTTAAACACATAGTGAGAGAATGTAAATTCGCGTCCTAATTTGGGAGCCTCATTGTTCCCGAGGTAGGCCTAACGACAAGTTGATTTGGAGAATTTCAGTGCCAATAATTGCCTCATTTCATTAATGTAAAAATAGATGAATCTAAAACGACGCTAAATAAGATAAGCCACTGATGGGACTTGGCCTTATTACATTTGAAAAAGTATTTAAACCTAATCTACTTAGTCCCAGAGGGACCTTCTCCAAGCTTGATTCTCTTGGGTCCATCGATCAGGTTCCCCAGGTCACGCATGCCCAGTAGCAGGTATACCCTTTCTAGATGTCCTCCTTCGCTTCCCTCAGTATTCTGACAGCCGACGACTCTTTTCCTTGTTTTCTCTTCTAGTTCCATCAAACCCTGCTCCAGATATTCCAGCCTGTCATTAGACTTGATAGTCATTTCCCTCCATTCTTTGATCAGCTCCATATTAGTCTTGTGTTGCTCCCGATGCTCGGCCTCAGACTCATGCACCCTTTTGTGCAGTTTGTTGTATTTCACTTGGGCTTCAGCAACTTCGTCTATGACCCTGTTTCCTCGGCCGATCCCTGTCTCAACTATTCCTTCTATGATGTCTTCCAACTATGATAGGTCGCGCACATGCCCTGCGTGATACCGGTCTGGTTCGATCGTCTACTTTTCTACAATGATCTTTGAGTGCCACATATTCTGAGCTTCACATTTGTATGGGATGTTGTCATCCTGAAAATCTGCCCTGTAGTCACTCATTTTAGAAACTCGCGGTATGACTTTCTTCCTGCCTGCTTGTCTCATTACCCTGATGGGAACATAAGGGTATATGCCTCTTAACCCGATCAACACCAAGTATGGGACGTCCCTAGATCTGATGATGAACTCGTTAGTAGGAACCATTCGAACATCCATTGAACCTGATCCTCAGTCAAATGGTCGAAAAACTGCACCCATTCTGTAGCATTCTCTGGTTGAGCAAACCTGTCTGGGATATAGGTCATTCTTTTAGGGTGATAGAAATCTATGTGATCATTTCATGGCCTTCGTGGAAGCACTTGACGGTATTGACCTTTCTGGAGATGCTCCAACAACCAAACTTGTAGCAGCAGATTACAACCGTCGAAGTGTTTGAACCCCTTCTGGCAGCGATCTAAGGCCCGATATATGTCTGCTATGATCATAGGGACAATGGTATATGTTTGCCCCTCGATTCCCTCCATTAAGGTTTTGGTTACCATGGCCAGTCTGGTGTGAATTCTGTCCCCTTGGATTAGAAACACTATCATACCCGGGAAGCAAACGATGAACACAAAAACCTTGCGGTGAATACACCCTAAGGAAGTGATAGAGAATTCATCATGGAAGATGCAGTATGATTTTCTATGACCGTATAGTTCATAGAGGTAGTCAAAGGGTATGTAGGACTTCTTCAGGAACTCCAAATTGTCGTTCTTTCTCAAACCCATCATTTTTAGAAACCCCCTAACGGTACGATTTTCCGGCACCAATAAACCGGGACTGTCCCAAGGTAGACCAGCGAATCCCCTTATTTTTTTCCAAGAGAGGGGTCATTTCTATGTTGCCAAAACGGAACGGACCTTTCTCCGTCCCAAAACATAGTGGCAACTTCGATTAACATATTGTTCGGTTGGATGTCCAACAAAAAAGGCAAATTTCCCAAGACCCTTTTCACATGCTTTTTGTCACTTGATGTAAGATCTTCCCACCAATCTAACAGCAATGGTGGTGTGCTACGGACCATGCTGAACATGGGGACTTCGTGCCTCATTTTCTGCGAAACGAATAAGGTTATGCCCTTTCCCCCTCCAGATTCGACTATTTATATTTCATGATTAGCATTGTCACGACCCAAATTCCCACCCTTTAGGCCGTGACTGCGCCTAACGTTGAACCCGCTAG